>JAHHZJ010005734.1:0-13864 GCA_021437245.1 Aegilops speltoides | reverse complement strand
TTGCTATGCTAGTTGCCTCGTTCTTTCACTATGCTGCGCTTCCTTTTAACTGTTTGTCCAGCCATCCCATATTGCCATGAACCCCTAACCTTTGACACCTTTCCTATGCAAACCGTTGTTTGGCTATGTTACCGCTTTTGCTCAGCCCTCTTATAGCGTTGCTAGTTGCGGTGAAGTTGAAGATTTCTCCATGGTGGGCGGGGTTTATGTTGGGATATCACAATATCTCTTATATTATTAATGCATCTATATACTTGGTAAAGGGTGGAAGGCTCGGCCTTATGCACAGTGTTTTGTTCCACTCTTGCCGCCCTAGTTTCCGTCATACCGGTGTTATGTTCTGGATTTTGCGTCCCTTACGCGGTCGGGTGATTTATGGGACCCCCGACAGTTCGCTTTGAATAAAACTTGTCCAAAGAAGGCCCAACATTGCCTTTTACCATTTGCCTCACCACCACCTACTTTTCCCTTGGGAGTAATTAACCCAAGGGTCATCTTTATTATAGCCCCCCCGGGCCAGTGCTTGTCTAAGTGCTGGTTCGAACCGAGTAGACTGTGGGGCCCCCTCGGGGCAACTCGAGGTCTGGTTTTACTCGTAGGATGTCTCATCCGGTGTTGCCCTGAGAACGAGATATGTGCAGCTCCTATCGGGATTGTCGGCGCATCGGGCGGCTTTGCTGGTCTTGTTTTACCATTGTCGAAATGTCTTGATGTACCGGGATACCGAGTCTGATCGGAGTGTCTGGGTGAAGGTCTATTCTTCGATGATCGCGAGAGCTTGTCATGGGCTAAGTTGGGACACCCTGCAGGTATAAACTTTCGAGAGCCGTGCCCGCGTTATGTGGCAGATGGGAATTTGTTAATGTCGGTTGTAGACAACTTGACACTTGATCCGAATTAAAACGCATCAACCGAGTGTGTAGCCGTGATGGTCTCTTCTCGGCGGAGTCCGGGAAGTGAACACGGTTTCTGTGTTATGTTTGACGTAAGTAGGTGTTCAGGATCACCTCTTGATCATTGCTAGCTTCACGACCGTTCCGCTTGTTTCTCTTCTCGCTCTCATTTGCGTATGTTAGCCACCATATCATGCTTAGTCGCTGCTGCAACCTCACCACTTTACCCCTTCCTTTCCCATTAAGCTTTGCTAGTCTTGATACCCATGGTAATGGGATTGCTGAGTCCTCGTGGCTCACCAGATACTTCCAAAACCAGTTTGTAGGTGCCTATGTTACCGAGCAGGTGACGCAATCAAGCTCAAGGAGGAGCTCGATGATGATCTTGCTCTTTGTGTTGTTTCGTTCTAGTAGATCGAGAGTGGAGCCCGCTTGGGGTCGATTGGGGACCTTTATCGATTTGGGGTTCTTCTTTTATTTTGGTTCCGTAGTCGGACCTTGATTGTATATGGATGATGTAATGCTTTAATTATGTATTTGTGTGAAGTGGCGATTGTAAGCCAACTATGTATCTCTTTCCCTGATGTAATACTTGGGTTGTGTGAAGATTACCTCACTTGCGACATTGCTTTCAATGCGGTTATGCCTCTAAGTCGTGCTTCGACACGGGAGATATAGCCGCATCGAGGGCGCTAAGTTGGTAATCGAGCCTTCCGACCTTAGGAGCCCCACCGCTTGATCGTTTTTAGCGGCGAGTTGTGTCTAGAAAATATTTTGAGTCATTTAGGATTATATATATCGGAGAGTTAGGAATTCTTTTTACTCCCAGTCCTTCGACCTTCGGTGAGGTATCCCGACGAGTTTTGACTCTTCTCTTCTCAAATTTCACTAAAAAAATTTTAGGATCACGGGTATCTTAGAATCGTTCGATGGTTTTATGATGACAACATTGTCTTGGTTGCCTCGACATTTAGGGGTTGTGGCGGTGTCCCGGGAGTTGAGCTCCGAGGTGTTGTCGTCATAATTTTATCGTTGCAGTTCGGAATACCGAGAGTGTAATACTGCCGACATCGAAAATCTCTTTTATGCAGCTTGTTGGTGAGATAACCCGCTAACCCAAAGATCGAGGTGAGTACGGAGTATTGCCATGACTTGTATAACGGATGCTTTTGAAGGTTGAGGTACACGATTTCGAAGGTTTCTTGGTTATGTGTTGAAGGATGGATACAATTTGGATGTAGGGATTGTTAGCTTGGGTGAGATATATATTGCTCCCTGTATCCCCAACACCGATTGCATAACCGGAAAGTTTCGGAGTTTTATAGGTGGGAATTCAAGTAGCTCTTAGGATATCTTTCCGACGGATGTATGATATGAAATTGGGGTTCGGCGCCTAGTGGTCCGCCTATTCACGGTTGGTTTTACATGGTCTCGTTGTGTCTTAAAGAGTCCTTGGCTATGCCGACTGGGGACACTTCGTATGTCATGTGCAATGGCTTGTACATGATGGTGCTGTCGATTGAGCCCGTGTAGGCCCCACCACGAAAAACTTGGACGAAATCTCTATCATATGTTTGTTCTGGCTTATTCTGCAAGCCAAATCCTTTGTTTTGTTTTATTTGTGGTATTCGAGTTGCTTCGAAGTCAAATGTTGAATCCATACCTTTCCTAAACGGTGTTCTCATATTGCTATGTGAATACTAATCCTTTCGAACATTGAGGTTGTCATGTTAATTCTTTTCCAACCGGTGCGCTTCTCTTCGAGATGATCCCATCATTCTCCCCATCAGCAAGACCAATTATCATATCTTCTCAACGGTGTTTGTTCCATCTTCCCCAAATTGCCTTTGTTTTTCCCGCCCTCCCACCCTTTTCTTCAAGGACTCATTTATTTTAATCAAGTATCCATTTATTCATGTGAAGTCTCTTCATTCTTTTCAATCAATGTTCTTATCCGGTGATTTCCCCATGAAGATGCTCAACAGTTTCAAGTTCATCATCCTTCTTTTTTTAATTGTCCGATGGGTCCATATCAAGCTTTCGATATTCATCATATTCCTCTCCTCATTTCAATGTCTTCTCATACCGGTGCACCTCATTATCATTCTACTTCTCGCTATTTGTTATTCCGGAGTGCTCAAGATATCTTGAAGATTCGTGTTTCCACTCTGCATTCGTTCAAGCTATCTCGAGATTGTTATCTCATTCAAGCCATTTAATTCAACCGGTGTAACATCTCTTTTAAATCATTTCCAACGGTGTTTTCTTTTGAGTGGGCCCTAACCCACAGGTCTTTTCCCAGGATCTTACCTGACTCTTCTAATTATTCCGAAGTTATTCTTAAATTCTTTCCAAGTGTGACGTAAGAATGAGTTATCATCAGTCAAATGCTTTTCTCCAAAATCTTTGGAATTCTTTTCATAGTTGGCTCAACCTCTTCGCTTTTGATTCTTCCGGTATGCCTCAATAATTCTTGGTGGTGTTTCTCGTTGTCATTCTCATCATTTGAAGAACGAAGAAGCATTTATCTTTAATCTGGGTCCATTCTCTTGAATATTCATGGTTCTAGCTTCATGCTATCCTCATAATTGTTTTGATTGTGAGAATTCTTTTCTTACCATCCGGAGGATTTCTTGAGTTGTTTCCATTTCTTTCTTCCGAAGGCCATCATGTCATAATTCCTAATGCTCAGCTTTCAGCTCTCGTTCTCCAAATCTTACCAGTGCATCGTTCAAATATCCTCTAATCAGTTCATGTTCTCTTCGTTCTCATGTATCTAAATCCCCTCAAATATCTTCATTCGTTTTCCAATTCTTCCCGGTGAATTGTGCCTTTGCTACTCTCTTTTTCATTTCTTACGGTGGTTCGTTCAAGATTTCACCTCTTTCGTTATCATTTAATTCATTTGTTGTTCCAGTCCTACCGGTGGTTCGTTGAAGACCTTCTCAAGTTTCGATATATCTCTTTTAATCCTTTCTGCGGGAATAAGTAGTATGCCATATCCGTTGCTTGTCATCAATTTAAATTGGTGAAGGATACGCATAACATAATTCTTGTTCTTGTTTCATCCAAGTGATTAATTCTTTATTCCGGAGGTCCTTAAAATTCTCGGTTTCATTTGTTTCATCTTCTCTTTTTCCCGGAGTTCCAAGCTCTAATTATCACGGAGATCCATCTAAATCATCGCAAGGCTTCACCTTGTGTTTTCAACTTCTCTTTCTTGTTATCATCCTTTTATTACCGGAGTTCTTCTTGGAGGTTCTTCATGATGGTTCATCAAGGATTTAATTCCCTTCTCAAAGTTTTCATCGAGATTCTTTCCTAAGGAGCTCAAGCTTTCTTCATATGGTAATCCGGAGTGCAATTCTTTCTACCTTATCTTTTGAGATGGTGTTATGTCATTCTTGAATATTTGAGTTCGTGTTTCATGATTCACATGTTGTAAAGAATGAGGTATTTTAAATCCATCAATCTCTTCCTTGGAGTTATCTTGGTATAGATTTCACCTAAAGCCTTTCCTAAGGAATGTTGCTATTTGTGGTGTTTATCTATGATCCAAGTTGTCTCTCTATCACCTCGGTGGAAGAAGCTTTCATCTCTTTGGTGCTCTCAATCAATTCATTGGTTTCCATTTGGTGGCCGGTTGTCACCTCATAATGTTGAAATGTTTCCATAAGTCCACTTCAAGCTTATTCTTTTCGTTGTTGGTTTTCCAACAACTCCGTTCAATTCTTCTTTGCAAGGATGCTTTCCAAGTTCATTTGTGGCAAAAGTTGTCATTTTCTCCTCCGTCCCTTTATCCCAACGCTCTAACTCATATTCTTTCGTTACGGAGGCATTGTGATGTTGTCCTCTTCACTCATCATCTCGAATTGTGAGGATCATGTTCTTTTCTTGCTTATCCATTTAACCGGAGTGTTGTGTCATCCCTTCAAGTGCTTTTCATCTTATCAAGTTTTCTTCTCTTTTCAACCGGAGTGCTGTCTGAAATCCTTCTTACCCCTTGTGCCATTCTTTCAATAGTTCCGGAGGCAGTGTGTTGTTGATTTCATCAAGTATCATCACATCTTCTCAAGCTCATGTTCTATTCCTTCCATGTTCAACCGGAGTGCTGCCCAAATTCTTCCTCTCCCATCTTGTTTTAACCGGAGTGGTTTCGAATTCTATCTTGTCCATTAAACTCTTGATTCATGTCTTTGCAACCTTCAAGTTCTCGTAATACTCTGTGTACCTCTTTTCTAACGGATTGTTTGCAATCTTGTTCATCTCTGGTATACTCTTTCTTTCAATTTGCTCAACCTCTCAAGGTTCTTTGGTTTCACTTGTTTGTCGAAGAAGCAACTTAGTTTTACCTCTCCTCTTCCTCTTCCGTTTTCCCTCCGGTACCATCCTAGATCTCGGGACGAGATCCTCTCGTAGTGGTGGAGTGTTGTAACACCCCGGATCCGATGCGCCAGGTGTCCGCCAGTTTTTCGCCTTCGTTGCCGTGTCTTTTGCATTGCATCATGTCATCATGTGCATTGCATCATCATGTTTTCAAAACTTGCATCCGTTCGTGTTCCGAGCCTTTTCCCCGTTGTCCGTTTTGCAATCCGGCGCTCCTACGTCATCCGGCGTCCCCTTCTTCTCTCCTGTTGTGAGCGGGTATTAAACTTTCTCGGAATGGCCCGAGGTTTGCCAAGCGGCCTTGGTATAGCACCGGTAGACCGCCTGTCAAGTTTCGTGCCATTTGGAGGTCGTTTGATACTCCAACGGTTAACCGGGTAACCGTAAAGCCCTCTTTTGTTGCAGCCCAACACCCCTTCCAAAGTGGCCCAAAACCCACCAAACTCCCCTCCATGCTCTCGGTCGTTCGATCACGATCGCGTGGCCGAAAACCGCTCCTCTTTTGGACTCTCCTAGCTCCCTCTACCTATATAAACGTCTTCCCCTCTCCATTTTCGGATCAATTCCACCCTAACCCTAGCCCCTCTCCCCTCGCGCCGCCGGACTTGTCCATCCCGAGCCGGACACGTCCGCCGGCCACGTCGCCCGGGCCAACCACAGCGTGACACGTCATCGCCGCGCGCGCAAGAGCCAACCACAGCACGCGTGGCCGTCGCCGTCAGCTGCTGCGCGGCCAGCGCCGATTCGCCAGGCCCATTCGGGGCGGGGTCCGATCCGCCGCCGCCACCGGTAGCCAGCGCCGAGGCGGCCGGCGCTTCGCCACCGCCGCCGCGCCGACCGGCGCGCGCCTCGCCCTCGCCCGGCCGGTGCTCCTCCTCGCCGCCCGCTTCGCCTTCGCCTCCGCCGGTCCCGCGAACCTCCGCCCGACGCCGCCGCCTTGTCCAGCCGTCGCCGCCTTCTGCCATGCTCGCCGCCACTCGTAGGCGTCCTCCCGATCCGCGCCGGTCTCAGATCCGGTCGAAAGGGGGCCCCAGCGACCAGATCCGGCAGCTCCGGCCCCCCCACGGCCTCCCCGGCGTCCTTGTTCCCTCGCCGGAGTTGCAAGGCGCCGCCGCCTCCTCGCCTACCTCGCTCCCGTTCGATCGGGAGGAGAGGCAGCCTTGGCGCCTCCCACTTGGGCCGCAGCCCAGCAGCCGGCCCAGCGTCGGCCAGCCTCCTCCACCGAACGGGCCGTGGCCCAGGGGTGAGCAGCCCCCAACCCCCCCCTCTGATCTGTTTCGGGCCAGATTCGGCCCATGTGGTTTTTTTCTTACGCTGCGAATTTAGCTATTATTCCTGAGATAACAGTTTTACAGATTGGCCCTCCATCATCATGCATATAATAACTCCACAACCGTGCATCGGATTAAAATAATTTATATATGTAAAATGCTTAGAATTTCATCTAGTTTCATAATATGCCATTTTCATCCATGTTTGAAATGTTTAAAATGCTGTTTGTTTAAATTTGCATAATGCCATGTTAAAATGATTTATTTCATAACTAAATAACCGTAGCTCCGTTTTAAATAAACTTTATATGTAAATGGGGTAGAATTTTGCCTAGTTTAACATGGTGCACTCATCTTGCATGTTTAATAACTCTAAAATATGGTTTAGGACAGAACAGTACCAAACCTAATATATGCATATGAGGAGTTTCCGGACTTGTTGTTTGTTATTCCCGGCCTCATTTAAACTTGCCTAGGTAGGTAGTTTTGTTATGCTTCACCCCTTGCCATGTTAATCAACATTTAACATTGTTGGGTACATAACGAGAGAGAACTAAATAAGCCATGTGGTGTTTTCTTCAATATGCAACTCGTTGCATATTGAGCTCCACTTAATTTGTAGGATTGTTTGTGCACTTTGCCTTGACATGCATATTTAAACCGGACATGCATCATACTTGGTTGTGCATCATGCCATGCTTATGCCTGTTGGTTTACTATGTTGTTTGCTTCTTTCCGGGTTGCCTCTCTCGTTAGCTTCGGTTTCGTTCCGGAGTTGCGAGGATCCGTTCGACTTCGTCTGTTTGTCTTCTTCATGGACTCGTTCTTCTTCCTTGCGGGATTTCAGGCAAGATGACCGCTACCCTGGATCTCACTACTATCATTGCTATGCTAGTTGCCTCGTTCTTTCGCTATGCTGCGCTTCCTTTTAACTGTTTGTCCAGCCATCCCATATTGCCATGAACCCCTAACCTTTGACACCTTTCCTATGCAAACCGTTGTTTGGCTATGTTACCGCTTTTGCTCAGCCCCTCTTATAGCGTTGCTAGTTGCAGGTGAAGTTGAAGATTTCTCCATGGTGGACAGGGTTTATGTTGGGATATCACAATATCTCTTATATTATTAATGCATCTATATACTTGGTAAAGGGTGGAAGGCTCGGCCTTATGCCTGGTGTTTTGTTCCACTCTTGCCGCCCTAGTTTCCGTCATACCGGTGTTATGTTCCCGGATTTTGCGTCCCTTACGCGGTCGGGTGATTTATGGGACCCCCCTGACAGTTCGCTTTGAATAAAACTTGTCCAGCAAGGCCCAACATTGCCTTTTACCATTTGCCTCACCACCACCTATTTTTCCCTTGGGAGTAATTAACCCAAGGGTCATCTTTATTATAGCCCCCCCGGGCCAGTGCTTGTCTAAGTGCTGGTTCGAACCGAGTAGACTGCGGGGCCCCCTCGGGGCAACTCGAGGTCTGGTTTTACTCGTAGGATGTCTCATCCGGTGTTGCCCTGAGAACGAGATATGTGCAGCTCCTATCGGGATTGTCGGTGCATCGGGCGGCTTTGCTGGTCTTGTTTTACCATTGTCGAAATGTCTTGATGTACCGGGATACCGAGTCGATCGGAGTGTCTGGGTGAAGGTCTATTCTTCGATGATCGCGAGAGCTTGTCATGGGCTAAGTTGGGACACCCTGCAGGTATAAACTTTCGAGAGCCGTGCCCGCGTTATGTGGCAGATGGGAATTTGTTAATGTCCGGTTGTAGACAACTTGACACTTGATCCGAATTAAAACACATCAACCGAGTGTGTAGCCGTGATGGTCTCTTCTCGTGGAGTCCGGAAGTGAACACGGTTTCGTGTTATGTTTGGCGTAAGTAGGTGTTCGGATCACCTCTTGATCATTGCTAGCTTCACGACCGTTCCGCTTGTTTCTCTTCTCGCTCTCATTTGCGTATGTTAGCCACCATATCATGCTTAGTCGCTGCTGCAACCTCACCACTTTACCCCTTCCTTTCCCATTAAGCTTTGCTAGTCTTGATACCCATGGTAATGGGATTGCTGAGTCCTCGTGGCTCACCAGATACTTCCAAAACCAGTTTGTAGGTGCCTATGTTACCGAGCAGGTGACGCAATCAAGCTCAAGGAGGAGCTCGATGATGATCTTGCTCTTTGTGTTGTTTCGTTCTAGTAGATCAGTAGTGGAGACCCGGTTGGGGTCGATTGGGGACCTTTGTCGCATTTGGGGTTCTTCTTTTATTTTGGTTCCGTAGTCGGACCTTGATTGTATATGGATGATGTAATGCTTTAATTATGTATTTGTGTGAAGTGGCGATTGTAAGCCAACTATGTATCTCTTTCCCTGATGTAATACTTGGGTTGTGTGAAGATTACCTCACTTGCGACATTGCTTTCAATGCGGTTATGCCTCTAAGTCGTGCTTCGACACGTGGGAGATATAGCCGCATCGAGGGCGTTACACGGTGGGACCGAAGTTGACAACTCGGTGAGACCGAAAGTTCAAATAATGTGAACGTTGGGATTTTCGGTGGGACCGAAAATACAATCTCGGTTTGTCCGATTCGTGCAAAGACAAGAGCTTGCCAATCTCGGTGGGACCGACTTCATCATCTCGGTGACACCGATTTGATGACGAAGATTCTGAAGCTTGGCAACTCAAGTTTCGTGAGACCGAGTTCGAAATCGGAAAATCCGAGTTTTCTAGGGTTTGGCTTTGTGGTGAGGTGGTTCATCTCGGTGTGATGAGTTTGGAATATCGGTGGGACCGAGATTACTTATGAGTGTATATGGCGGTGAAAGTTGCTTGATAGTTTAGGAGATGTATCACTAAGCACTTGAGCAACCAGATCATCATCATAACCTCATCCCTTTTAATAGTATTGGCTTTCCTATGGACTCAATGTGATCTTGGATCACTAAACCAAAAATGGAGTCTTGAGCTTTTGCCAATGCTTGCCTTAGCATTTTGAGGGTCCACCTCTTGATCATTTTGCCATTCCAATGTGATTGAACTTCCTGAAACATACTTAATAAAAGCATTAGTCCAACCACAAAGTATGTTGTCATTAATTACCAAAACCACCCAGGAGCAAATGTGCTTTCAATCTCCCCTTTTGGTAATTGATGGCAACACACAAAACAAGACATCAAAGCTTCTTGAAAGAAAGACAGAATTATCACAAAGCTTGACAAACATGTAGTACACAGGCTCCCCTACAAGTGTGCAAGATTTTCATAGATTATGGTTTTGGACTACCACAAGCACACAAGAGAGAAAGGCAAGATGTGCTACATGCAGCTTGGCTATATGCATCGAAGCGAGATGAAAAGAAGTGAGTGATAATGCATATGTGCATGGTGATTTCTTGCAAACAAGTATTCACAAGCAAGTCACCATCATGCACATTCTGCAAGGTGCATATACTTACCTTGAGGTTCCTTGGCATTGTACCAAGAGATAAACTTGGGAAAACAGGTTAGATAACACAAGAGTTTTTCTTCAACCAACAAAGAAGAACATCAAGAGTACCAAGCCAGGATGACATGAATAAAGAGTGTCTCATATTGAGCACAAGCTTGAATCAGCAAACATGTCTCCAAAACTAAAAGGATTTTCAATGAACTCGAGAGATTTTGCTTTCCATAAGATATCAATTGTGAAGGTTCCTCTCCTTTGAGTTGTCTCGGATCAAGGGGTTTGATGGAAAGAGCAAAATCAAAAGAATGATGCCAAATGTAATATCCAATGTGGAACACGGCAAAGCTTTGATGTGATTCTCTCCCCTTAAGGTAAGATTGCTCTTCTTCTCCCCTAAATCTTCTCTTCTACCCTAAGTCTTCTCCCCTTTGACATCAAGTGCGAAAAGGACAGCAAACTAGGAAGGTCGGGGAAGATGGAAAGAAAGAAGTGGGATCCTTAAGAATCACAACAGGGCAAAAGAAACATGCATAGAGAATCATTGAGTGGAGCTGCAGAAGATGATAGCCTGAAAGAAATAAATCGGTGACACCGAATTAAGATGGATCGGTGGGTCCGAAAGTCAGGGACTTAGGGCAGATCCGTTTCGGTTAGACCAAAATATTTAAATCGGTGACGCTGAGTTTAATTCCAAGGAAATACAGAAATAATTCAGCTCACTTTGCGAGGAATGTTTCAAAGGATTTGCAATGAATTTGTAAATGATTTTCGAGGAATTGATCAGAGCCAAAAGGATATTCAGAAGGATATTCAGAAGAATAGAAATTGATTCCCCCTTTTTTTAATGAAAACTCAATGAGAGAACATAAGAGAAAATAGAAAGACTCCAAAAACATATGTACTTCATCTAGATAGGGGTCGGCGACAAGGTCACCTATGTTTGAGTATTTTGACTTAGGAGTCAAATGAGAACATTTGATCATAGGTCATACTCATCGTTTAAGCTCAAAATGGGGTTGCCATTTTCCGATTAAGCATTTGATGTGATCACATCTTATGAAGCTGCTTGTACTCATGACTTTGAGCAAAGCTCCTTAAAGATGTGAAGAACATACCTTGGGCTTGTTGTTGCTTTGCTCATGTAGGTGAACTTGATGTAGGTGCTCATTGAATGTGAAGTTGGAGCGCCATTTTCACTTGTGTAGTTCATCTTCCTACATGGGTTAGGCAAGCAAGGAAATACTCAAGGATATCCAAGATGACAAGAGTGAAATACTAGATGTATAAGGTGTCAAAAAGGATATGTGGAATTTTGTTCCTTGAACTCAACATCCCAAAGGACTAGATACTTGGTTAATGACAAGATTACTCATAATTTGAGTGTGTGGTAATCTTGTGAAATGTAGATCATCCAAGTACCTGCAAGGAGTTAGATGCAATACAAGAAGGCAAATGTGTCCAAGACATATGATCATCATCATAAGAGAAATATCAAGGATTAGTCAAGTAGGCTCATGCCTTGCATGCATCAGTGGAGTTTTCACTCCAAGTTTGAAGCATCAATGATGTTCAACTCACTCCTTAAGCGACAAAACACCTTCTCATCAAGAGGTTTTGTAAAGATATCAGCGAGTTGTTTGTCAGTTCGAACATGCTTAAGATTGATGTCACCCTTGGCAATGTGATCATGAATAAAATGGTGACGAACTTCAATATGTTTCGTTTCGAGAGTGTTGCACGGATTGTGTCCAATCTTAATCGCACTCTCATTGTCACAAAGCAAGGAACATGTCTCACATGTATCCCATAATCCTTAAGCGTTTGTGTCATCCATAGCAACCGAGCACAACATGAACCAGCAGCAATATATTCTGCTTGAGTGGATAATGATATCAATTTTGTTTCTTGGAGGACCAAGATACAAGGGATCGACCAAGGAATTGACACGTACCCGAAGTTGACTTTCTATCAACCCTGTCACCGACATAGTCCGAGTCGGAATAGCCAACAAGATCGAAAGAGGCCCTCTTAGGATACCAAATGCCAAAGTTTGGTGTGTGTATCAAATATCTCACAATCCTTTTAACAGCTTTAAGATGACATTCTTTAGGGCTGCTTGATATCGAGCACACATGCATACACTCAACATTATGTCAGGACGAGAAGCACAAAGATATAGTAGAGAACCAATCATAGATCGGTAAACCTTTTGATCAATGGGTTCTCCATCTTTTATCAAGTCATTATGTCCACTTGTAGGCATGGGGTTCTCATACCTTCTTTCTTGCATGTTGAACTTCTTGAAGAGATCCTTGGTGTACTTGTTTGTGAGACAAAGGTACCCTCCTTAGATTGCTTGATTTGCAACCCAAGGAAGAATTTGAGTTCACTCATCATGGACATCTCATACTTCTCCGACATGAGCTTTCCAAACTTCTCGCCAAAATGAGGGTTAGTTGAACCGAAGATAATATCATCAACATATATTTGGCACACAAATAGTTCACCATCAACCCTTTTCGTGAATAGCGTTGAGTCTATTTTTCCAATCTCAAATCCTTTTTCAAGAAGAAAGCTAGTCAAGCATTTGTACCAAGCTCTAGGAGCTTGTTTAAGACCATAAAGAGCTTTGTGCAACTTGTAAACATGATTAGGCTTTTTAGGATTCACAAATCCGGGAGGTTGTTTCACAAATACTTCCTCCTCAATTTCACCATTTAGGAAAGCACTTTTAATATCCATTTGATAGAGAGTAATATCATGGTGATTGGCATAAGCAAAAAGAATGCGAATGGACTCAAGTCTAGCAACGGGGGCATAGGTCTCACCATAGTCCATACCTTCGACTTGTGTGTAACCTTGAGCTACGAGACGAGCCTTGTTGCGGATGACTTGTCCATCTTCATCTTGCTTGTTCCGAAACACCCATTTGGTTCCAATGACGTTTTGATCATCCTTGGGCTTCTCTACCAAAGTCCATACATTGTTCCTCTCGAAGTTGTGTAGCTCTTCGTGCATAGCGTTCACCCAATCCGGTCTTCAAGTGCTTCTTCTACCTTCATAGGTTCAATACTAGAGATAAATGAGTAATGCTCACAAAAGTTAGCTAAGCGAGTTTTAGGCGAGTAATTCTCCGAGTCGATGTCGTTCATCATTTGTTCCACGGGATGATTTTTCTTGACTCTTGCTCGGACTCGGGATAGCTTTTGTTGTGGTTGTGGCTGAGCTTCCTCATCATCCTCATCTTCCTCTTCTTCTTCATTGTTGTTGGTGTTGTCTTGAGGCGGTGGAGAAGGAGGTTGTGGTGGATCTTCTTGTTGCACTTCCTCATCTTGGTGAGTTCCACTTGTGGAGGCCTCCATGTTGCCTTGAGGTTCATCTTGCCGTGAGGTAGGGGGCTCCACATATGTAGATGAGGTACTCTCCTTCACTCCCATGGGACGGATCTTTCCAATAGATAAATCTTGGATGGCTTCCGATGGGTCCTTGTCTCCTACATCAATAGGCATTTGCTCTACTTACGAGCCATTAGATTCATCAAACTTCACATCTACCGTCTCTTCAACCTTTCGGGTGAAATTATTGTAGACACGGTAGGTGTGGGAGTTTGATCCATAACCAAGGAAAAAGCCTTCATGAGTTTTAGGAGCAAATTTAGACCGACGATGCTTATCAAGGATATAGCATTTCGAACCAAAGACACGAAAGTATCCCACTTGGGGTTTGTTACCGGTGAGGAGCTCGTATGAAGTCTTGCCGAGGAGCTTATGAAGATAAAGCCTGTTGATAGCATGACAAGCTGTCTCGACGGCTTCTCCCCAAAAGTGCTTCGGTGTCTTGTATTCATCAAGCATCGTTCTCGCCATCTCTATGAGCGTT
>JAHHZJ010005733.1:0-17873 GCA_021437245.1 Aegilops speltoides | reverse complement strand
TTGTAACACGTGCAAGAACTCTTTCTTTGACTGTTTCATTTTGAACTACTTCAAAATCTTGTCAAGGTATGTACTCATTGAAAAAACTTATCAAGCATCTTGATCTATCTCTATAGATCTTAATGCCCAATATGTAAGCAGCTTCACCGAGGTCTTTCATTGAAAACTCTTATTCAAGTATCCTTTATGCTATCCAGAAATTCTATATCATTTCCGATTAGTAATATGTCATCTACATATAATATCGAAATGCTCTGAGCTCCCACTCACTTTCTTGTAAATACAGGCTTCTCCAAAGTCTGTACAAACCCAAATGCTTTGATCACACTATCAAAGCGTTTATTCCAACTCGAGATGCTTGCACCAGTCCATAGATGGATCATTGGAGCTTGCACACTTTGTTAGCTCCTTTTGGATCGATAAAACCTTCTGTTGCATCATATACAACTCTTCTTCCGTAAATCCATTCAGAATGCAGTCTTTACATCCATTTGCCAAATTTCATAATCATAAAATGCGGCAATTGCTAACATGATTCGGACGGACTTAAGCATCGCTACGGGTGAGAAGGTCTCATCGTAGTCAATCCCTTGAACTTGTCAAAAACCTTTTTGCGACAAGTCGAGCTTTGTAGATAGTAACACTACTATCAGCCTCCGTCTTCCTCTTGAAGATCCATTTATTTTCTATGGTTTGCCGATCATCGGGCAAATCCATCAAAGTCCATACTTTGTTCTCATACATGGATCATATCTCAGATTTCATGGTCTCAAACCATTTTGCGGAATCTGGGCTCATCATCGCTTCCTCATAGTTCGTAGGCTTGTCATGGTCAAGTAACACGACCTCCGAACAGGATTACCGTACCACTCAGTGCGAATCTCACTCTGTTTTACCTCGAGGTTCGGTAGTAACTTGATCTGAAGTTACATGATCATCATCATTAACCTCCTCACTAATTGGTATAGTAGTCACAAGAACAGATTTCGTGATGAACTACTTTCAATATGGGAACAGTACAATTACCTCATCAAGTTCTACTTTCCTCCCACTCACTTCTTTCGAGAGAAACTCCTTCTCTAGAAAGGATCCATTTTAAGCAACGAATATCTTGCCTTCGGATCTGTGATAGAAGGTGTACCCAACAATTTCCTTTGGGTATTCTATGAAGACGCACTTCTCCGATTTGGGTTTGAGCTTATCAGATGAAACTTTTCACATAAGCATCGCAGCCCCAAACTTTAAGAAACGACAACTTTGGTTTCTTGCTAAACCACAGTTCATATAGTGTCGCCTCAACGGATTTAGATGGTGCCCTATTTAACGTGAATGCAGCTGTCTCTAATGCATGATCCCAAAACGATATTGGTAAATCGGTAAGAAACATCATAGATTGTACTATATCCAATAAAGTACGGTTATGACGTTCGGACACACCATTATGATGTGGTGTTCGGTGGCATGAATTTTGAAACTATTCCACATTGTTTTAATTGAAGACCAAACTCAGAACTCAAATATTTGTCTCCGCGATCAGATCGTAGAAATCTTATTTTCTTGTCACGATGATTTTCCACTTCACTCTGAAATTCTTTGAACCTTTCAACTATTTCAGACTTATGTTTCATCAAGTAGATATACCCATATCTGCTCAAATCATCTGTGAAGGTCAGAAAATAATGATACCCACCGCGAGCCTTAACACTCATTGGATCGCATACATCGGTATGTATTATTTCCAATAAGTCGGTTGCTCGCTCCATTGTTCGAGAACGGAGTCTTAGTCATCTTGCCCATGAGGCATGGTTCGCAAGCATCAAGTGATTCATAATCAAGTGATTCCAAAATCCCATCAAGATGGAGTTTCTTCATGCGCTTTACACCAATATGACCTAAACGGCAAGTGCCACAAATAAGTTGCACTATCATTATTAACTTTGCATCTTTTGGTTTCAATATTATGAATATGTGTATCACTACGATCGAGATCCAATGAACCATTTTCATTGGGCGTGTAACCATATAAGGTTTTATTCATGTAAACAGAACAACAGTTTATTCTCTTACTTAAATGAATAACCGTTTTGCAATAAACACGATCAAATCATATTCATGCTCAACGCAAACACTAAATAACATTTATTTAGGTTCAACACTAATCCGAAAGTATAGGGAGTGTGCGATGATGATCATATCAATCTTGAAAACTATTTTCAACACACATCGTCACTTCACCCTTAGCTAGTTTCATATTCTACGCAACTCCGTTTGAGTTACTACTCTTAGTAACTGAACCAGTACCAAATACCGAGGGGTTGCTATAAACACTAGTAAAGCACACATCAAACACCTGTATATCAAATATACCCTTTTCATTTTGCCATCCTTCTTATCCACCAAATATTTAGGGCAGTTCCGCTTCCAGTGACCATTTCCTTTGCAGTGTAAGCACTCAGTTTCAGGCTTTGGTTCAGCTTTGGGCTTCTTCGTGGGAGTGACAACTTGCTTGTCAATCTACTTGAAGTTCCCCTTTCTTTCCTTTGCCCTTTTCTTGAAACTAGTGGTCTTGTCTACCATCAACACTTGATGTTTTTCTTGATTTCTACCTTCGTCGATTTCAACATCACGAAGAGCTCGGGAATCGTTCTCGTCATCCCTTGCATACTATAGTTCATCACGAAGTTCTACTAACTTGGTGGTGGTGACTAGAGAATTCTGTCAATCACTATCTTATCTGGAAGATTAACTCCCACTTGATTCAAGCGATTGTAGTACCCAGACAATCTGAGCACATGCTCACTAGTTGAGCGATTCTCCTCCATCTTTTAGCTATAGAACTTGTTGGAGACTTCATATCTCTCAACTCGGGTATTTGCTTGAAATATTAACTTCAATTCCTGGAACATCTCATATGGTCCATGATGTTCAAAACATCTTTGAAGTCCCGATTCTAAGCTGTTAAGCATGGTGCACTTAAACTATCTAGTAGTCATCATATTGAGCTAGCCAAACGTTCATAACGTTTGCATCTGCTCCTGCAATAGGTCTGTCACCTAGCGGTGCATTAAGGACATAATTCTTCTGTGCAGCAATGAGGATAAACCTCCGATCACGGATCGAATCCGCATCATTGCTACTAACATTTTTCAACACAATTTTCTAGGAACATATCAAAAACAAACATATGAAAGCAACAACGCGAGCTATTGATCTACAACATAATTTGCAAAATACTACCAGGACTAAGTTCATGATAAATTTAAGTTCAATTAATCATATTACTTAAGAACTCCCACTTAGACAGACATCTCTCTAGTCATCTAAGTGATCACGCGATCCAAATCAACTAAACCATAACCGATCATCACGTGAGATGGAGTAGTTTTCAATGGTGAACATCTTATGTTGATCATATCTACTATATGATTCACGCCGACCTTTCGGTCTCCGTGTTCGAGGCCATATCTGCATATGCTAGGCTCGTCAAGTATAACTTGAGTATTCGCGTGTGCAAAACTGGCTTGCACCCGTTGTAGATGGACGTGGAGCTTATCACACCCGATCATCACGTGGTGTCCGGGCACGATTTAACTTTGGCAGCGGTGCATACTCGGGAGAACACTTCTTGATAATTTAGTGAGAGATCATCTTATAATGCTACCGTCAATCAAAGCAAGATAAGATGCATAAAAGGATAAACATCACATGCAAATCAATATAAGTGATATGATATGGTCATCATCATCTTGTGCTTCACGATCCCCATCTTGCAGCACCACCATGATCACCATCGCCACCGCGCCGACACCTTGATCTTCATCGTAGCATCGTTGTCGCCTCGCCAACTTATGCTTCTCGACTATCGCTACCGCTTAGTGATAAAGTAAAGCATTACAGAAGCGATGCATTGCATACAATAAAGCGACAACCATATGGCTCCAGCCGATTGCCGATAACCGGTTACAAAACATGATCATCTCATACAATAAAATATAGCATCACGTCTTGACCATATCACATCACAACATGCCCTGCAAAAACAAGTTAGACGTCTTCTACTTTGTTGTTGCAAATTTTACGTGGCTGCTACGGGCTTAAGCAAGAACCAGTCTCACCTCGCATCAAAACCACAACGATACTTCGTCAAATAGACTCGCTTTTAACCTTCTCAAGGACCGGCGAGCCACACTGGTTCAACTAAAGTGAGAGAGACAGGCACCCACCAGTCACCTTTAAGCAACGAGTGCTCGAGCGGTGAAACCAGTCTCGCGTAAGCGTCTGGCGTAATGTCGGTCAGGCCGCTTCATCTCACAATACCGCTGAACCAAAGTATGACATGCTGGTAGGTAGTATGACTTGTATCGCCCACAACTCACTTGTGTTCTACTCGTGCAAAACATCAAACCATAAAACCTAGGCTCGGATGCCACTGTTAGGGAACGTAGTAATTTCAAAATTTCCTACGCACACGCAAGATCATGGTGATGCATAGCAACGAGAGGGAGAGTGTTGTCTACGCACCCTCGTGAACCCGGCGAAGCGATCACAACGTAGAGGAAGTAGTCGACGTTCTCCTCGCGATCCGACCGATCCCGGCGCCGTTACTCGGCGCCCCGAGTTCTTGACACACGTACAGCTCGATGGCGTCCCTCGTACTCGATCCAGCCGAGTGTCGAGGAGAGTTCCACAAGACGGCGTGGTGACGATCTTGATGTTTCACCGCGCAGGCTTCGCCTAAGCTTCGCACGGTATAACCGAGGTGGAATATGGTGGAAGGGGCACCGCACACGGCTAAGGAACGATCCGTAGATCTAACTTGTGTGTCCTATGGGGTGTCCCTGCCCTTGTATATAAAGGATGGAGGAGGAGGAGGCCGCCAAGGCAAAGGTGCGGCCAGGAGGGGAGTCCTACTAGGACTCCAAGTCCTAGTAGGAGTCCTCCAAGAGGGAGGAAGGAGAAGGAATAGGAGGAGTAGGAAGGTGGCGGCCCCTTTTCCCTAGTCCAATTCGGACTAGAGGGAGGGGCGCAGCAGCCTTTTCTCCTCTTCCCACTAAAGCCCATCAAGGCCCAATACTTCTCCCAGCGAATTCCCGTAACTCTCGGTACTCGAAAAATACCGAATGACTCGGAACCTTTCCGAACTCGAATATAGTCGTCAATATATCGATCTTTACGTCTCGACCATTTCGAGACTCCTCGTCATGTCCCCGATCTCATCAGGGACTCAACTCCTTCGTACATCAAAACTCATAAACTCATAATATAACCGCCATCGAAACCTTAAGCGTGCGGACCCTACGGTTCGAGAACAATGTAGACATGACCGAGACACGCCTCGGTCAATAACCAATAGCGGGACCTGGATGCCCATATTGGCTCCAACATATTCTACGAAGATCTTTATCGGTCGGGACGCATAACAACATACGTTGTTCCCTTTGTCATCGGTATGTTACTTGCCGAGATTCGATCGTCGGTATCCAATACCTAGTTCAATCTCGTTACCAGCAAGTCTCTTTACTCGTTCGTAATACATCATCTCACAGCTAACTCATTAGTTGTAATGCTTGCAAGGCTTAAGTGATGTGTATTACCGAGAGGGCCCAGAGATACCTCTCCGACAATCGGAGTGACAAATCCTAATCTCAAATCGCCAACCCAACATCTGCCTTTGGAGACACCTGTAGTACTCCTTTATAATCACCCGATTCGTTGTGACGTTTGGTAGTACCCAAAGTGTTCCTCCGGTAAACGGGAGTTGCATAATCTCATAGTCATAGGAACATGTATAAGTCATGAAGGAAGCAATAGCAACATACTAAACGATCGTGTGCTAAGCTAACGGAATGGGTCATGTCAATCAGATCATTCAACTAATGATGTGATCTTGTTAATCAATCAACAACTCCTTGTCCATGGTTAGGAAACATAACCATCTTTGATTAACAAGCTAGTCAAGTAGAGGCATACTAGTGACACTCTGTTTGTCTATGTATTCACACATGTATTATGTTTCCGGTTAATACAATTCTAGCATGAATAATAAACATTTATCATGATATGAGGAAATATATAATAACTTTATTATTGCCTCTAGGGCATATTTCCTTCAGCGCCCCCCTTTCCTTTCCCCCTCTCCCCCTTCCTTCCCCCTCCTAGTAGGAGTAGGAAAGGAGGAACCCTACTCCTACTAGGAGGAGGATTCCTCCTCCTTGGTGCGCCCCAAGGGGCCGGCCGGCCTCCCCCTTGCTCCTTTATATACGGGGGCGGGGGGCACCCCATAGACACTTGTGATCGTTCCTTAGCCGTGTGCGGTGCCCCCCTCCACGATATTACACCTCGGTCATATTGTAGCGGTGCTTAGGCGAAGCCCTGCGACGGTTGAACATCAAGATCGTCACCACGTCGTCTTGTGACAGTAACTCCTCCCGAAGCTTTGCTGGATCGGAGCTCGGGTGCGTCATCGAGCTGTCGTGTGTCAAGAACTCGGAGGTGCGAATAACGGTGCTTAGATCGGTTGGACCGGGAAGGCGTCGACTACTTCCTCTACGTTGCGTCAGCGCTTCGCTTCGGGTCTCACGAGGGCGTGACAACACTCTCCCTCTCGTTGCTATGCATCACCATGATCCTGCGTGTGCGTAGGAAAATTTTGAAATCACTACATTCCCCAACAGTGGCATCCGAGCCTAGGTTTTATGGTTTGATGTTATATGCACGAGTAGAACACAAGTGAGTTGTGGGCGATACAAGTCATACTGCTTACCAGCATGTCATACTTTGGTTCGGCGGTATTGTTGGATGAAGCGGCCCGGACCGACATTACGCGTGCGCTTACGCGAGACTGGTTCTACCGCCGTGCTTTGCACACAGGTGGCTGGCGGGTGTCAGTTTCTCCAAGTTTAGTTGAATCGAGTATGGCTACGCCCGGTCCTTGCGAAGGTTAAAACAGCACCAACTTGACAAACTATCGTTGTGGTTTTGATGCGTAGGTGAGATTGGTTCTTGCTTAAGCCCGTAGCAGCCACGTAAAACTTGCAACAACGAAGTAGAGGACGTCTAACTTGTTTTTGCAGGGCATGTTGTGATGTGATATGGTCAAGACATGATGCTAAATTTTATTGTATGAGATGATCATGTTTTGTAACCGAGTTATCGGCAACTGGCAGGAGCCATATGGTTGTCGGTTTATTGTATGCAATGCAATCGCCCTGTAATGCTTTACTTTATCACTAAGCGGTAGCGATAGTCGTAGAAGCATAAGATTGGCGAGACGACAACGATGCTACGATGGAGATCAAGGTGTCGCACCGGTGACGATGGTGATCATGACGGTGGTTCGAAGATGGAGATCACAAGCACAAGATGATGATGGCCATATCATATCACTTATATTGATTGCATGTGATGTTTATCTTTTATGCATCTTATCTTGCTTTGATTGACGGTAGCATTTTAAGATGACCTCTCACTAATTATGAAGAAGTGTTCTCCCTGAGTATACACCGTTGCCAAAGTTCGTCGTGCCCAGACACCACGTGATGATCGGGTGTAATAAGCTCTACGTCCATCTACAACAGGTTCAAGCCAGTTTTGCACACGCAGAATACTCGGATTAAACTTGACGAGCCTATCATATGCAGATATGGCCTCGGAACACGGAGACCGAAAGGTCGAGCGTAAATCATATAGTAGATATGATCAACATGAGATGTTCACCATTGAAAACTAATATAATCCATTTCACATGATGATCGGTTATGGTTTAGTTGAATTTGGATTACGTGATCACTTAGAGGATTAGAGGGATGTCTATCTAAGTGGGAGTTCTTAAGTAATATGATTAATTGAACTTAAATTTATCATGAACTTAGTACCTGATAGTATCTTGCTTGTCTATGTTGATTGTAGATAGATGGCCCGTGCTGTTGTTCCGTTGAATTTTAATGCGTTCCTTGAGAAAGCAAAGTTGAGAGATGATGGTAGCAACTACGCAGACTGGGTCCGTAACTTGAGGATTATCCTCATTGCTGCACAGAAAAGTTACGTCCTGGAAGCACCGCTGGGTGCCGAACTGCTTCTGCTGATGCAACCGACGACGTTAAGAAAGTCCGGCGAGCAAAGCGATGACTACTCGATAGTTCAATGTGCCATGCTTTACGGCTTAGAACCGGGACTTCAACCACGTTTTGAACGTCATGGAGCATATGAGATGTTCCAGGAGTTGAAGTTAATATTCCAGAAGAATGCCCGGATTGAGAGATATGAAGTCTCCAATAAGTTCTATAGCTGCAAGATGGAGGAGAATAGTTCTGTCAGTGAGCATATACTCAAGATGTATGGGTATTGTAATCACTTGATTCAACTGGGAGTTACTCTTCCGGATGATAGCCTCATTGACAGAATTCTCCAATCACTTCCACCAAGCTACAAGAGCTTCGTGATGAACTATAATATGAAAGGGATGGATAAGACGATTCCCGAGCTCTTCGCAATGCTAAAGGCTGCGGAGGTAGAAATCAAGAAGGAGCATCAAGTGTTGATGGTCAACAAGACCACTAGTTTCAAGAAAAAGGGCAAAGGGAAGAAGAAGGGAACTTCAAGAAGAACAGCAAGCAAGTTGCTGCTCAAGAGAAGAAACCCAAGTCTGACCTAAGCCCGAAACTAAGTGCTTCTACCGCAAGCGGATAGTCACCGGAAGCGGAACTGTCCCAAGTATTTGGCGGATAAGAAGGATGGCAAGGTGAACAAAGGTATATGTGATATACATGTTATTGATGTGTACCTTACTAGAGCTGGCAGTAGCACCTGGGTATTTGATACTGGTTTTGTTGCTAATATTTGCAACTCGAAACAGGGACTACGGATTAAGCGAACACTAGCAAAGCACGAGGTGACGATGCGCGTGGGAAATGGTTCCAAAGTCGATGTGATCGCGGTCGGCACGCTACCTCTACATCTACCTTCGGGATTAGTATTAGACCTAGATAATTGTTATTTGGTGCTAGTGTTGAGCATGAACATTATATCTGGATCTTGTTTGATGCGAGACGGTTATTCATTTAAATCAGAGAATAATGGTTGTTCTATTTATATGAGTAATATCTTTTATGGTCATGCAAACTTGAAGAGTGGTCTATTTTTGATGAATCTCGATAGTAGTGATACACATATTCATAATGTTGAAGCCAAAAGATGCAGAGTTGATAATGATAGTGCAACTTATTTGTGGCACTGCCGTTTAGGTCTTATCGGTGTAAAGCGCATGAAGAAACTCCATACTGATGGACTTTTGGTACCACTTGATTATGAATCGCTTGGTACTTGCGAACCGTGCCTCATGGGCAAGATGACTAAAACGCCGTTCTCCGGTACTATGGAGAGAGCAACAGATTTGTTGGAAATCATACATGCAGATGTATGTGGTCCGATGAATGTTGAGGCTCGTGGCGGATATCGTTATTTTCTCACCTTCACATATGATTTAAGCAGATATGGGTATATCTACTTAATGAAGCATAAGTCTGAAACATCTGAAAAGTTCAAACAATTTTAGAGTGAAGTTGAAAATCATCGTAATAAGAAAATAAAGTTTCTACGATCTGATCGCGGAGGAGAATATTGGAGTTACGAGTTTTGTCTACACTTGAAACAATGCGGAATAGTTTCGCAACTCACGCCACCCGGAACACCACAGCGTAATGGTGTGTCCGAACGTCGTAATCGTACTTTACTTGATATGGTGCGATCTATGATGTCTCTTACAGATTTACCGCTATCGTTTTGGGGTTATGCTTTAGAGACGGCCACATTCACATTAAATAGGGCACCATCAAAATCCGTTGAGACGACACCTTATGAACTATGGTTTGGCAAGAAACCAAAGTTGTCGTTTCTTAAAGTTTGGGGCTGCGATGCTTATGTGAAAAAGCTTCAACCTAATAAGCTCGAACCCAAATCGAAGAAATGTGTCTTCATAGGATACCCAAAGGAGACAGTTGGGTACACCTTCTATCACAGATCTGAAGGCAAGACATTCTTTGCTAAGAATGGATCCTTTCTAGAGAAGGAGTTTCTCTCGAAAGAAGTGAGTGGGAGGAAAGTAGAACTTGCTGAGGTAACTATACCTGCTCCCTTGTTGGAAAATAGTACATCACAGGAACCGGTTTCTGTGACGTCAAAACCAACTAGTGAGGAAGTTGATGATGATTATCATAGAACTTCAGATCAAGTTGCTACAGAACCTCGTAGGTCAAACAGAGTAAGATCCGCACTGAGTGGTACGGTAATCCTATTCGGAAGTCATGCTACTAGATCATGATGAACCTACTAACTATGAAGAAGCGATGGTGAGCCCAGATTCATAAAATGGCTTGAAGCCATGAAATCTGAGATGGGATCCATGTATGAGAACAAAGTATGGACTTTGGTTGACTTGCCCGATGGTCGGCAAGCAATTGAGAATAAATGGATCTTCAAGAAGAAGACGGACGACGACGGTAATGTTATCATCTACAAAGCTCGACTTGTTGCAAAAGGTTTTCGACAAGTTCAAGGGATTGACTACGATGAGACCTTCTCACCCGTGGCGATGCTTAAGTCTGTCCGAATCATGTTAGCAATTGCCGCATTTATGATTATGAAATTTGGCAAATGGATGCAAAACTGCATTCTGAATGGGTTTCGAGGAAGAGTTGTATATGATGCAACCGAAGGTTTTATCGATCCAAAGGAGCTAACAAAGTGTGCAAGCTCCAGCGATCCATTTATGGACTGGTGCAAGCCTCTCGGAGTTGGAATAAGCGCTTTGATAGTGTGATCAAAGCATTTGGGTTTATATAGACTTTTGGAGAATCTGATTTACAAGAAAGTGAGTGGGAGCTCAGAGCATTTCTAATATTATGTGGATGACATATTATTGATTGGAAATGATATAGAATTTCTGGATAGCATAAAGGGATACTTGAATAAAAGTTTTTCAATGAAAGACCTCGGTGAAGCTGCTTACATATTGCGCATTAAGATCTATAGAGATAGATCAAAACGCTTAATTGGACTTTCACAAAGCACATACCTTGACAAAGTTTTGAAGAAGTTCAAAATGGATCAAGCAAAGAAAGGGTTCTTGCCTGTATTGCAAGGTGTGAAGTTGAGTAAGACTCAATGCCCGACCACTGCAGAAGATAGAGAGAAAATGAAAGATGTTCCCTATGCTTAAACCATAGGTTCTATCATGTATGCAATGCTGTGTACCAGACCGGATGTGTGCCTTGCTATAAGTTTAGTAAGGAGGTACCAAAGTAATCCAGGAGTGGATCACTGGACAGCGGTCAAGAACATCCTGAAGTACCTGAAAAGGACTAAGGATATGTTTCTGGTATATGGAGGTGACAAAGAGCTCATCGTAAATGGTTACGTTGATGCAAGCTTTGACACTGATCCGGACGATTCTAAATCGCAAACTGGATACGTGTTTACATTAAACGGTGGAGCTGTCAGTTGGTGCAGTTCAAAACAAAGCGTCGTGGCGGGATCTATGTGTGAAGCGGAATACATAGCTGCTTCGGAAGCAGCTAATGAAGGAGTCCGGATAAAGGAGTTCATATCCGATCTAGGTGTCATACCTAGTGCATCGGGTCCAATGAAAATCTTTTGTGACAATACTGGAGCGATTGCCTTAGCGAAGGAATCCAGATTTCACAAGAAAACCAAGCACATCAAGAGACGCTTCAATTCCATCCGGGATCTAGTCCAGGTGGGAGACATAGAGATTTGCAAGATACATACGGATCTAAATGTTGCAGACCCGTTGACTAAGCCTCTTCAACGAGCAAAACATGATCAACACCAAGACTCCATGGGTGTTAGAATCATTACTGTGTAATCTAGATTATTGACTCTAGTGCAAGTGGGATTCTGAAGGAAATATGCCCTAGAGGCAATAATAAAGTTATTATTTATTTCCTTATCTCATGATAAATGTTTATTATTCATGCTAGAATTGTATTAACCGGAAACATAATACATGTGTGAATATATAGACAAACAGAGTGTCACTAGTATGCCTCTACTTGACTAGCTTGTTAATCAAAGATGGTTATGTTTCCTAACCATGGACAAAGAGTTATTTGATTAACGGGATCACATCATTAGTTGAATGATCTGATTGACATGACCCATTCCGTTAGCTTAGCACCCGATCGTTTAGTATGTTGCTATTGCTTTCTTCATGACTTATACATGTTCCTATGACTATGAGATTATGCAACTCCCGTTTACCAGAGGAACACTTTGTGTGCTACCAAACGTCACAACGTAACTGGGTGATTATAAAGGTGCTCTACAAGTGTCTCCAAAGGTACTTGTTGGGTTGGCATATTTCGAGATTAGGATTTGTCACTCCGAATGTCGGAGAGGTATCTCTGGGCCCTCTCGGTAATGCACATCACTTAAGCCTTGCAAGCATTGCAACTAATGAGTTAGTTGTGAGATGATGTATTACGGAACGAGTAAAGAGACTTGCCGGTAACGAGATTGAACTAGGTATTGGATACTGATGATCGAATCTCGGGCAAGTAACATACCGATGACAAAGGGAACAACGTATGTTGTTATGCGGTCTGACCGATAAAGATCTTCGTAGAATATGTAGGAACCTATATGGGCATCCAGGTCCCGCTATTGGTTATTGACCGGAGACGTGTCTCGGTCATGTCTACATTGTTCTCAAACCGTAGGGTCCGCACGCTTAAAATTACGATGACAGTTTCTTTATGAGTTTATGTATTTTGATGTACCGAAGGTTGTTCAGAATCGCGGATGTGATCACGGACATGACGAGGAGTCTCGAAATGGTCGAGACATAAAGATTAATATGGTCACATCATTAGGTGAATGATCTGATTGACATGACCCATTCCATTAGCTTAGCACACTTATCGCTGTTGCTACCGCTTATCCATGACATATAGATGTTCCTATAACTATGAGATTATGCAACCCCGCATCGGAGGAACACTTTGGTGCTACCAAACGCCACAACGAATCGGGTGATTATAAAGGAGTACTACAGTGTGTCTCCAAAGGCGTATGTTGGGTTGGGATTTCGAGATTAGGTTTTGTCATCCGATAGTCGGAGAGGTATCTTCGGCCCTCTCGTAATACACATCACTTAAGCCTTGCAAGCATTACAACTAATGAGTTAGCTGTGAGATGATGTATTACGGAACGAGTAAAGAGACTTGCCGCAGAACGAGATTGAACTAGGTATTGATACCGACGATCGAATCTCTGCAAGTAACATACCGATGACAAAGGGAACAACGATGTTGTTATGCGGTCCGACCGATAAAGATCTTCAGAATATGTAGGAGCCAATATGGGCATCTAGGTCCCGCTTATTGGTTATTGACCGGAGACGGTTCTCGTCATGTCTACATTGTTCTCGAACCGTAGGGTCCGCACGCTAAGGTTTCATGACGTTATATTATGAGTTTGTGTATTTTGATGTACCGAAGAAGTTCGAGTCCCGATGTGATCACGGACATGACGAGGAGTCTCAAATGGTCGAGACATAAAGATTGATATATTGAGGCTATATTCGACACCGGAAAGGTTCCGAAGTTTCGGAGAAACGGAGTGCCGGAGGGGTTACCGAACCCCGGGAAGTTAGGGCCTTAGTGGGCCAAGAGGGGAGAGAGAGGCCACCTGTGAGGTGGCGGCTTCTGTGGGAGTCCGAATAGACAAGGAGGGGGCGCGCCCCTTCCTCTCCCTCTCCTCTCCTTCCTTCCCCTTCCTCCTTCCTAGTGGATTAGGAAAGGGAGTCCCACTCCCACTAGGAGGAGGACTCCCTCCCTTGGCGCTGCCTAGGGCCGGCCGCCCTCCCCTTGCTCCTTTATATACGGGGCAGGGGGCACCCAGAACACACAAGTTGATCCTGAGATCGCCTTAGCTGTGCGCGTGCCCCCTCCACCATAATCCACCTCGTCATATCAGAAGGTGCTTAGGCGAAGCCTCGCGCCAGAGAACATCAAGATCGCCACCACGCCGTGGCCGATGAAACTCTCCTCCCCGAGCTCACTGGATTGGAGCCCGAGAGCGCCACCAGCTGTACGTGTCAAGAACCGGAGGCGCCGGAGTAAGCGCTGATCGGTGGATCGCGAGGAGAACGACGACTACTTCCTCTACGCCAGATCGCTTCCGCTCGGTTCAGGGCACGAGACAACACTCTCTCTCGCTATGCATCACCATGATCTTGCGGTGCGAGGAAATTTTTGAAATTACTACGTTCCCCAACAAAGGGCATCCGAGCCTAGGTGTTTATGGTTTGATGTTTTGCACGAGTATAACACAAGTGAGTTGTGGGCGATAAGTCATACTACCTACCAAAGATGTCATATTTTGTTCAGCGGTATTGTGAGATGAAGCGCCCGGACCGACATTACGCAGACGCTTACGCGAGACTGGTTTCACCGCACGCAGCACTCGTGCTTAAAGGTGACCGGCGGGTGTCTGCTCTCTCACTTTAGTTGAACTGAGTACATACGCCGGTCCTTGAGAAGGTTAAAACGGAGTCTATTTGACAAGTATCGCGTGGTTTTGATGCGAGGTGAGATTGGTTCTTGCTTAAGCCCGTAGCAGCCACGTAAAATTGCAACAACAAAGTAGAGGACGCCTAACTTGTTTTTGCAGGCATGTTGTGATGTGATATGGTCAAGACGTGATGCTATATTTTATTGTATGAGATGATCATGTTTTGTAACCGGTTATCGGCAATCGCTGGAGCCATATGGTTGTCGCTTATTGTATGAAAAACGCTTGTAATTGCTTTTACTTTATCACTAAGCGGTAGCGATAGTCGAGAAGCAATAGATGGCGCGAAACGACAACGATGCTACGATGGAGATCAAGGTGTCGCACGGTGACGATGGTGATCACGATTGCAAGCCGAGATGGAGATCACAAGCACAAGATGATGATGGCCATATCATATCACTTATATTGATTGCATGTGATGTTTATCCTTTATGCATCTTATCTTGCTTTGATGACGGTAGCATTTTAAGATGATCTCTCACTAAAATTATCAAGTAGTGTTCTCCCAGTATGCACCGCTGCCAAAGTTTGTCGGCCGAGACACCACGTGATGATCGGGTGATAAGCTCTACGTCCATCTACAACGGGTGCAAGCCGTTTTGCACACCAATACCAGTTATACTTGACGATAGATATGCGATATGGCCGAACACGGAGACCGAAAGGTCAGCGTGAATCAATAGTAGATATGATCAACATAAGATGTTCACCATTGAAAACTACTCCATCTCACGTGATGATGGTTATGGTTTAGTTGATTTGGATCACGTGATCACTTAGATGACTAGAGGATGTCGCCTTAAGTGGGAGTTCTTAAGTAATATGATTAATTGAACTTAAATTTATCATGAACTTAGTACTTGATAGTATCTTGCTTGTCTATGTTTGTTTGTAGATAGATGGCCTGTTGTTGTTCCGTTGAATTTTAATGCCCTTGAGAAAGCAAAGTTGAAAGATGATGGTAGAATTACACGGATCGGGTCCAATTCAGGATTATCCCCGCCCGGATTGCCCGGCACCGCCGGTCCGGCTGGGATTAACCGACGACGAAGAACGCCCGCGAGCAAAGCCGATGACTACTTATAGTTCAAGGTGCCATGCTTTACCTTAGAACCGGTCTTCAACGACGCTTTTGAACGTCATGGAGCATATGAGATGTTCCAGAATTGAAGTTGATATTCCAAATGTAATGCCCGATTGAGAGATATGAAGTCTCCAATAAGTTCTATAGCTGCAAGATGGAGGAGAATAGTTTTGGGAGACATACTCGTAATTCGGGTATTACAATCACTTGACTAACCGGAGTTAATCTTCCGGATGATTGTGTAGATGTAATTCTTCAATCACGCCACCAAGCTACAAAGGCTTCGGATGAACTATAATATGCAAAGTAAAGACTATGCTCGAGCCTTCGCAATGCTAAAGGCGGAGGTAGAAATCAAGAAGGAGCATCAAGTGTTGATGGTCAATAAGACCACTAGTTTCAAGAAGAAAGGCAAAGGGAAGAAGAAGGAATTCAAGAAGAACAGCAAAAGTGTTGCCAAGAAGAAACCAAGCCGACCTAAACCTAAACGAGTCTTTACCGCGGACCTCACCGAAGGGAACCCCCATGTATTTCGGATAAGAAGGATGGCAAGGTGAACAAAGGTTTGATATACATGTTATTGATGTGTACCTTTAGAGCTCGCAGAGCACTGGTATTTGATAGGTTCTGCTAATATTTGCAACTCAAACAGGGACTACGGATTGCTTAACCGGCAAAGGACGAGGTGACGGCGGGGAAATGGTTCCAAAGTCGATGATCGCGTCGGACGCTACCTCTACATATACCATCGGGATTAGTTTTAGACCTAAATAATTGTTATTTGGCTGGAGCATGAACATTATATCGGATCTTGTTTGATGCAAGACGTTATTCATTTAAATCGAGAATAATGGTTGTTCTATTTATATGAGTAATATTTTTATGGTCATGCACCCTTGAAGAGTGGTCTATTTTGATGAATCTATAGTAGTGATACACATATTCATAATGTTGAATCCAAAAGATGCAGGTTGATAATGATAGTGCAACTTATTTGTGGACCCGCTTAGGTCATATCGGATAAAGCGATGAAGAAACTCCATGATGGACTTTTGGAGTCACTTGATTATGAATCACTTGGCACTTAAACCGTGCCTCATGGGCAAGATGACTAAAACCCCGCTTCCCGATATGGAGAGGCAAAGATTTGTTGGAAATCATACATGATGTATGTGGTCCGATGAATGTTGAGGCTCGTATGATATCGTTATTTTTCACCCACAGATGATTTAAGGATATGGGTATATCTACTTAATGAAACATAAGTCTGAAACATTTGAAAAGTTCAAAGAATTTCAGAGTGAAGTTGAAAATCATCGTAATAAGAAAATTAAATTTCTACGATCCGATCGTGGAGGTGAATATTTGAGTTACGAGTTTTCACATTTGAAACAATGCGAATAGTTTCAACTCACGCCACCCGAACACCACAACAATGGTGTGTCCGAACGTCGAATCGGACTTTACTAGATATGGTGCGATCTATGATGTCTTCAGATTTGCTATCGCTTTGGGGTTATGCTCTTGAGACCGCATTCACACCAATAGAAACCCAAAATCCGTGAGACGACACCTTATGAACTATGGTTTAGCAAGAAACCAAAGTTGTCGCTTTCAAAGTTTGGGATGCGATGCTTATGTGAAAAAGCTTCAACCGATGTCGAACCCAAATCGAGAAATGTGTCTTCATAGGATACCCAAAGGAGAATTGGGTACACCTTCTATCACAGATCCAAGGCAAGACATTTGTTGAAAATGGATCCTTTCTAGAGAAGGAGTTTTCCAAAGAAGTGAGGGGAGGAAAGTAGAACTTGATGAGGTATTGTCTTCTCCCTTATTTGAAAGTAGTTTATCGCAGAAACCGGTTTCAGACATCTACACCAAATAGTGAGGAAGTTGATGATGTTGATCATGAAACTTTAAGTTACTACGTAACCCAGATCAACCAAGTAAGATCCCACAGTGGTAGTAATCCTGTTCGAAGTCATGCTACTAGATCATGAAACCTACGAACTATGAAGAAGGATGGTGAGCCCAGATTCCCAAAATGGCTTGAGGCCATGAAACTGAGATGGGATCCATGTATGAAAAAAAGTATGGATTTGATTGATTGCCCAGGGTCGGGCAATAGAAAACAAGTGGATCTTCAAGAAGAAGACCGACCGACGTAATGTAACTTTTTAAAGCTCGACTTGTC
>JAHHZJ010005730.1:0-16647 GCA_021437245.1 Aegilops speltoides | reverse complement strand
GGTCTGCTCAGAACACCTGATGACCAAATGGATCTACTTGCACCATCGAATCTCAAACTTTAACTCCAAAAACAATTGTTTTTCATCTTGTAGTCCCTTTTAGAATTACTAAAGTCCTTTTTGGGTTTAGATTTTAACACTTTCTCCGGGTTTGTGCAAGTATTTCAAATAATTTTTTGAATTTTTTTATCCAGATCTAAAAGCCCTGTGAACTTTTTTTTTTCTGTTAGCTTTGAGGATTTTGAAAACGTTTAACGAGGATTTTGAGGATTTTCTGTTAGTTCTGAGTGAATTGCCCTGCATGATAATTCTATCATCAGTTTATTCCTGCTTTCTCTCTTGCCCGAGCCCCGACACACTATTCTAGCTAGACATGGTTGTGGCTCAGAACACCTCGATGACCAAACGGATCTACGCACCATCGAATCTCAAACTTTAAATCGCTCAAAACTATTGTTTTTCATCCCTGTAGTCCCATTTAGAATTACTAAACGCCCTTTTTTGGCCGAGATTTGTGAACGCCAGGCGGTTTGTGTGCAAGTATTTCAAACCATACGGACCTTAAAAATTAGAAGTCATTCCATCTTTATTCCCTAGAGTCTTCCAAGAAGTTTAAACCGCCCACCGAGCACGACTATCATTCTTGTTAGTTTTGAGGAATTCTCAGATGATAATTTTTCATCAGCTTGTTCCTGCTTTCTTCTAGCCCCGAGCCTGACACACTATTCTATCTAGATGGGTCCGGCTCAGAAAACCGATGACCAAATGGATCTACTTCAAGATCATCGAATCTCAAACTTTAACTCGCTAAAACTATTGTTTTTCATCTTGTAGTACCTTTTAGAATTACTAAAGTCCTTTTTGCGAGATTTCTTAACACTTTCTCCGGTTTGTGTGCAAGTATTTCAAATAATTTTTTTTGAATTTTTTTGCTCTCACATCTTGGTAAAAGTTCTGAATTTTTTTTCTCTGTTAGGCTTTGAGGATTTTGAAAACGCTTAACGAGGATTTTGAGGATTTTCCGTTAGTTCTCGAGTGAATTGCCTCTTGTATGATAATTCTATCATCAGCTTATTCTCTGCTTCTTCTCTTGCCCGAGCCCCACACACTATTCTAGCTAGACATGGTTGTGGCTCAGAACACGGGATGACCAAACGGATCTACTGCACCATCGAATCTCAAACTTTAACCGCCAAAACTATTGTTTTTCATCCCTGTAGTCCCATTTAGAATTACTAAATTCCCTTTTTTGGGCCGAGATTTCCAAGAACGCTTGCATGTGGTTTGTGCAAGTATTTCAAACCATACGGACTCTAAAAATTAGAAGTCATTCCATCTTTATACCCTAGAGTCTTCCAAGAGGTTTTCTAAACCGCCTCAAATGGAGCATCGTTATCATTCTTGTTAGTTTTGAGGAATTCCTCGGTATGATAATTTTTTCATCAGCTTGTGACGCCTTGATAATCATAAGCTATAGAATCCCCTCGTTAACGATGCCACGTCACCACGGTTATCATGCAGCTAAATCACAAGATTCAAACCGCTCAAAATTCAAATTTAAATTAATGGCAAACAACAAAAGTTTTTTTAAAGTTAAAAGAAAATGTTCATAAGTGCCATATTTTGCTTAAGTAAATATGGTAATAAACACATTTTTATAAAGTGCCTAGATAATTTAAAATGATTTAAAACAGAAAGAAAATAAATAAAAGAAAAGACTAAACATGATTAAAACAAAACAAAACAAAGTAAAAGGACCTCTAGTTAAGGGTTTGGCCCAAAGGCTACATCGGCTGCTTAGGCCGCCCAACCGCTGCCTGCTATTACTTCCCCACCGGAGCCAAACCTAGCCCTATCCCCACTACCTCAATTCCCCACTCCCTCTTTTCTCACTCACCTCGATCCTTCTTCCGGATCGGGCACCACCTCAACCACACTGTGAGTTTCACCGGAGCTGGCTGCAGCAACTTCGCTTTCTCTAATCACAGGGCCTCCAGGCCAGCGTCTTCGCCAGCTTGGCGCTCCACAAGATCGTTCTCGACCTACCAAGGGCGCTGCAGACGAGGATCAAGGCCACGGAGTTTCTCACCGTTTTCGCCAGATCGCCATCGCCTTCGATCGCTTGCCGCTGGAGCCACGCCGCTGAGCGCGCCTTTTTGCTGGAGCTTCCTCCGCTCGTCAGCTGGATCTCGCCCTGGTTCCTCCTCCCTAACGACGCCTCGACGCTAACGCTTATTCGCTGTTGCTGCCACCTCGCCTCATTGTCACAGCACTTCGATCGGGCCTTCCTTTCAACGCTGGTGAGCAACCCCTGGGTCGCCCTCCTCCTCTCTCGGTGAAGCAGCTACACGATCTCGCTGCCCCCACCATGGCTAATGACTCAGTTGCGCTTGCCACACGCCTGACGCTAGGCCACCATCGACCCTTCCTCTCCGGCTAAGCACACACTCGCCTGTCGTGTGCCCGATCGGCCTCCCTACTTCCGCCCCCTTCCCTCTCTATCATCGTACACCTGCTACTGGAGGGGTTCACACGCCAATGGTCACTGCTACCATTGCGTCCCCTGCTCCTAGCCGCGCAGAATCGCTTTTGCTGTCAGCCTCTGACCTCGCCCTCGCCACCACTTGCCGGAGCTGCCACACGGCAACCTGCTCTGCCAGACTGCCTGCTTCACCGCGCCTGACCACACACCATACACGCTCAGCTTCGCTCGCCAAGGCTGCAAGCACTACGCCTTCTTCTCGCTGACCTGCAACGCCCGCTTTCAGCCCATCATCGGCCTCGCCATAACTCATAGCCCATCACACCGCTTATGGCCTCTGGTTTATGACATGGGGCCATCCCGTTAAACGCTTTAAAAAAAATGATGAAAAAGAAAAGAATTAAAATATATATATATATAGTCAATTAATTAATTAACTAAATTAATTAAGTTAATTAATCTTTGCTTTAATTAATCTAATTAACCTCGTTAGTCTAACTAAACAAGAATTAGATTAACCTAAACCCTAATCAACCTAATGGTAGAGATGACAGTGGGTCCCATCGACCCACACGCCAGGTCGACCAGGTCAATGGTCAACGTTGATCTGCCGACATCACTTTGATGTCATGCTGATGTCATCATTTACTATTCTCGATAATGTTGATTTAAATAATTAATTAAATTCCGTAAATTAATAAAATCTTTAGAAAATCATATCTTTTAATCCGAACTCGGATTAAATTATTTTCAACATGAAAGTTGCTCGTAACCATTTGACGAATACTTAATACGCAGCCCCTCTCGTCAGCCACACATCCCTAGCATAGCAAACCTGCAACATTTCACCTCCTGTTCATCTGTTCAAAACGCTAAACCCCGGGATACTTCTCCTGATGCTTCCTTTCTAGTATCACCTACTACCACGTTAGGCCACACCTAGCAGTGTGTATTGTCATGTTACGCTTTGTGATGCTTTGATTGCTTTGTTATTTATTGTGTTCCTTCACATTTCTTTCCTCAGAGACTTCTAGACTGCTTCACGAACCCTGGGCTCGACCACGGAGTTGACGAATTCTCCTTGCTGTGAGCAACCAGCAAGCCCCCTTGATCACCAGATATCGCTTATTCTCTATACCGCTTGCATTAGAGTAGTGTAGTATGTTACCGCTTCGCTGATCCTATTCTCGATGCATAGCCCCACATTGTCAAGTACATCTGCTGATACCTTACCCGCAATTCTAAATGCTTAGTATAGGATGCTAGTTTATCATCATTGGCCCTACATTCTTGCCTGGGCCGCTTTGGTTATATATCGGGCCGTGATCACTTGGGAGGTGATCACGGGTATATACTATACATACATACATACTACATGATGGTGACTAAAGTCGGGTCCGGTCAAGAGTACCTTCGCGAGTGATTCACTTGATTGGCTAAATGAAAGGACCTTTGTCCCGACTACCTCTCGTAGGATCTTTGTGGTGGAGCTATTGGCAGGTGCTGAGACCACCTAGGCGAGAGGTGGGCCTGCCTTGATCGGCATCCGCGGTTGTTTCATAATAACACGCTTAACGAGATCTTGGTATTTGATCCGAGTCCGACATTTGGTCTATACGACTAACCATCTACGGGGAGTAGTTATGGGTATCCCGACGCCGTGGTATCACCAAGCCTTCTTGATGTCAAGAATCGAGCGGGCGCTACCGGATTGGAACGTGAAGCCTGCGCTTGTATTAGGGGTTAGTTCTGCTTCCGCCACCACCACGAACGTGTGTGTGCTCAGGCGATGGGCCTGCACTTCAAGGCTTAGGTTTAGACCGTGCGTCGACCTCTCTCACAGTTTAGGTGGGCTGCGACGCAGTTGATCTTCCGAGGCCGGCATGACCTGTGAAAGTGTGTCCGCCAAATGGGATCAAGCGTGTTGGTTATGTGGTGCACCCTCGCAGTGGAAGTTAATCTATTCAATAGCCGTGTCCTCGGTAAAGGACTCCACCCGAGTTGTACCTTGACCTTATGACAACTAGAACCGATACTTAATAAAACACACCTTCCAAGTGCTGGCATAACCCTAAGTGGTCGCTTCCTAACAGCATGCACGAGGAGAGGATTGCCGGTAGGATTATGCTATGCGATGCCATCGAGATGCTACTTGAGATGCTTTTGAGATGCTACTTGAAGATGCTACTACCGATGCTACTTGAGGACTTCAACTACTCTCTTCTACATGTTGCAAGACTGAGGTCGCCATGTGTTTAGTCTTCTATGTGATTAGCTATCCTCTTATTCGGCATTCTGCAGCATCACCAATCGATATGGCCCTTTACACATATACCCATGCATATGTAGTGTAGTTCCTTGCTTACAGTATTTTGATGAGTACTCACTTGTTGCTTTTCCCCTTTTTCCCCTTTCCTTTCTTTTTGGTTGTCGCGAACCAGATGCTGGAGTCCAGAGCTGACGCCACTGGCCGATGACGATACTACTAATCAAGGTGCCTCTACTACTACGCGAAGCAGTCGCCGACGACGATGAGGAGTAGTTTAGGAGGATCCTGTGCAGAGGCCCGCGCCTTTCGATCTCAGATCCCAGCTTTGTGCTAGCCTTCTAAGGCAAACTTGTTTAACTTATGTCCAGTCATCAGATATTGTTGCTTCCACTGACTCGCTCATGATCGAGCACTTGTATTCGAGCCCTCGAGGCCCCTCGGCTTGTATTATGATGCTTGTATGACGATTATGTTTTTAGAGTTGTGTTGTGATATCTTCCCGAGTCCTCGATCTTGATTGCATACATTTGTGCAGCATGATTAGTGTACGATTGAATCGGGGCCAAGTTGGTATCGAGCCATCGCCTGAGAGAATCCCCTTCCACACTTTGGTCAAGTTTGAGTCTAGACATTGAAAACTTTTACTAACATGGTTGTGTGCTTACGGCCCACGCCGCCATGTGGGTGGTATTAGGATCTTTTATCCTCGCTTTTACTCGACCTCGATCTCTTCTATTCGGGTTAAATGATTTTGCTAAAACAAACTAACTTTAGGCTCTCGATAATACTTTCTCCCGAGAGCCCTTTATTATCGATGATCGCCCTCGCGCACGTGAAGACCTCAAGATACTTCTCGCCGTTAACCCGAGAACTTGTGTTCATCGCATTGTAATTCCCTCCACCACAACCCTTATGGATAACTACCTATTGTTATTCTTATATTCATCCTCATTGGTCTTGTTATATAAGATACCCTCAAACACTCGGGCTGTTGTTTCGATAATCCTTTAATCTTATACCGCCTTTGCTGTTCTTTTGTCACCTGAATACCCATATGGATAATTCTCGCACTTATCGAGTATCCACTCATCCCCCAGTTGTTCATGTGTTTCACAATGGTCTTTGAAATATTATTCGATCCTCCAAAAATCCTTAGTAGCTTATTGCTCTGCAATACTTGACTACTTGCATGATGGATGCTTTCCATATGTCTGACAATATTCGTTAGTATTCTTAGGCAATCATTATTTTGATCCTTTTGATTCAACATGAGTGTAATGCACGCAATCATCGGTTGATCCTTTTAAATTATCTTTCCGCTCGAGACGCTATTTTAAACATGAGCTGGTTCTCAACCAATCCAATTGACGCCGATTGTATTTCTAAGGCTATTCTACTTATCCATCCCTAATCGTAACATTGCTTCGATCCCTTGATTTGAAAATCTTAATTCCTTTGCATTTGAGCTCGGATTAGTCAGCTTGTTTATATAATCCACCGCTTTTGCATTGTTACTTCCTCCGTTGTGTGCCAATGCTCACAACAGCTCGTCATATGGACCGACATATCCTTTAATGGATTTTATCCCGACATCGCCTCTTCATGTTCAATAATCTTGTGAGCCTTCCTCGATACATAATGCCTTGTTAAATTGTATCATCTACTTTTCAACCTTGTTTCTACTTTCGCTTAGTGATAAATTACTATCAAGTTTGTGGTATATGTTTCCATGGTGCCCGGATGGTTGAACCTATGCCTTCCTTAATATGTGTGAACTCGAAAGTTCTCACGAGTCACTCTTCTAGTATTTTGCCGATAAAATTTCAACACTATTGCCTTTATCAAAGCGAAGTGAATGGAAGGTTATACATTGAAGAAGTGAGTCGACTTGACTTTGTGTTCATGCCCATGGACAGATGTAGATCTTTTAATGGGAGCTTCTTGTGATAATAATATTTCCTTGTTATAAGTTCATCTTGTATCTATGTTTGGTCCTTTGTAGATCAGTTGTTCCACTGTGATTGATTCTCCTTGATTCTATTTCTCGGCAGGTTAAAGTACTTGCCTTCTCGCAGATCAATACACCTGCCCAACCTCTATTTTGATCTACCTTCTCGAGTATTACCCTCGGTATCTTGAGGATATCGACCGATTGCACTACATCTTATGCATTGCCGATGGAGTATGTGCCTTTCCCCGTCATAGTCACTCCACGGTTCTCGGGTTGTCGCCAACCGAGAACACCGATAGTGAATCGAATCACCTCGTGATTCAAGATTCTAGTACTTTGTGGTTGAGAAGTTTATACTCCATCACACCATTCCTAGCTTGATCGGCTATATCATACTCGCGCTAAATTTTAACTGTATACTCTGGTTCGCCTTCCCAGAGTAAAATTTATGCATTTATAGCTAAGCTTACACGCGATTTTCCACGCCATACCTTTTCACCTTTAAACAACAAGCTTGAGTTCGAGTTTGTGTCGAATCGTGGTTCCAGAAACTCTTGCTTCGGCCATTCCTTGACTTGATGTCGTCACGATTGATTACATCTTCATGAAATCTCTCGACAAATGTGTCGTGGATCATCAACCTTATGAGCTCTTTCTAAGATATCAACCGGATTCATGAAGGAAATACCATCCTGCTCCCTCGATGAGTTGTGTATCATCGCCACTTTATTGTTTTCCTCCAACACAAACTTGTTCGTGTTTGTGTTATACTTGAGTTCCTTGCTACCCAGATTGTTCTTCTTACCTTGAATATTACCACCTTTTATTCAAGAATGTCGTGAGAATTTCACCACCTCTTAAGAAATTCTTGTTGCAAGTATGCTTCTCGCCATCACCATTCTTTCTTGGCCCCCTGTTGGTTCTAACTGTGATACCAATAGATGAACGGTGCTATTTGATTTTGCCCTTCTAGCAACCCTATTGCTTTCAAGTTAATGGTTAGCCGCTCATTCTTAAACATTTGCTTATTGAATCACCATTCCGATGCTGGTTGTGCAACCCAGCCCATATTTCGGGTGCACCTTTCAACCAATGTTTAATTGTGTATGTTTTCCTCGAGCATACATCATTATACCATTTGATCTGACAAATGCTATCTCCTTGTTCACCTAATTGTGGAAATCCATCTTTTGTTAATCTCGATGAATTGTCGATGATTCCATCAGCCACCTCCTCATCCTCTTGTTGGTTTACTGATGAACTCTTGTTTCGAACTGCTTCCATGGTTCATCTCCGAGAATCGCATGCTGTCATCCTGGCCAATTTGTAAGTTGCCTTTCTTCTCGTGCATCCCAGTCTCGAGGTATCTCGACACCAATCAGATCTGAATCTCGTCGATATGATGGTTGGAACATATTTCCAAGAGCTATAACATTGGTCTTTATATGACCCGTAAGATGTCATGCCTAGCACTCCTAACCGGAGGACCTATTGTTGTAGTTCCCTTTTTAACTAGGTTAACCACTTTTCAATGAGGAAATTGAATGCCTTGTTTAATAAGTTATCCTGATGGATCCTTTGTATATCCAAAGTACGACCTTTGCTTGAAGACCATGTGAATGCTATCTCGAAGCTTGTCTATGGTACTCCAATTTTCAACAAGAACATTTGAAGCCCAATGCTAAATGTTTCCTGCTCAATTATCCAAACACCATTGTACGGGTAATGTCAGGAAATTTCTAACCCCGTACCTAAAGGGTTTTCTACATTATCTCCTGTCGTGGATATTTTGCTCTGCATGTCCTTGGGAAGGATATACTCCTGAAATATGTGTTTAAACACACTTTTCCTTGACATTGTTCCGTTTAATCTGATAATCACATTTTCCTTTCCATTCTTTTGCTTAACCTTTCCTGTAATCTGACTTAACTGAGTAGAGATAATTCCCTGCTTAGGTAAGCACCTTGTTGTACCACTGCCCTCTAAGACCTCAGCATTATTGTTGATGACATTCCGTAACCACCTATGGGTGAGAACTTTGCCAATTGGTTCGCCCGCTCAACGAAAGCAGAAAATGGTTTCTCTTTGTTCCTCGCCCTGGTACCGACATTTTTGTTTATATAATGATAAGCTACCCACCGACATGCCTCCTCGTCATGGTTGTGCAAGATGTCACCACCTTTCCTATTTTCAACCCACATGGTGGGCCCATAACCCATGTATCCAATGGATCGAAACCTGACTCTTCTTCACAACCCGGATTCTAATGTATCCTTTGCACCTGCTTCATATGTGATTCACTTAACTAAATGCTATACCACTATTCATCCTGAATCAAACACCATGTTATTCTCATTGTTCAAACCCCCATTCCAGCTTCTCCGCCTAGTCATTCAATGATTGCCTACCCGCTTGAAACTTTGGTACCATCGATATTGCACTCAACGAATTCATGTAAATACAACTCGTGGGGTACTCTTTGTATTTCCCATTGAGTTCACCTTCGATGCCCATCTTCGTGGAGATGCGTTTTCCCGAAGTTTTTCCCTTGATCGCTCTTCAGAGACGATAGAGATCCCGGAGAAAGGATGAAGACATCAACATAATGGATCGACTTCTTCGAGAAGAGCAACCAAGACCGGGGACACCTGCTAGAATTATGTGTAACTGCACTTTCCCCTTACTTCTCTTAAATCTCGGACGAGATTTCTTGTACCGAGGAGAATTGTGACGCCTGATAATCATAACAAGAATCCTCGTTAACGTATGCCACGCCACCACGGTTATCAAGTTAAATCTGCGCTAATTCAAACCGCTTCAAAATTCAAATTTAAATTAATGGCAAACAACAAAAGTTTTTTAAAGTTAAAAGAAAATGTTCAAGCTGTGCCATATTTTGCTTAAGTAAATATGGTGTAATAAACACATTTTTATAAAGTGCCTAGATAATTTAAAATGATTTAAAACAGAAAGAAAATAAATAAAAAGAAAAGACTAAACATGATTAAAACAAAACAAAACAAAGTAAAGGATCTTCTAGTAGCTGGGTTTTGCCCAAGAAGTTATCGGGCCGCCAGGCTGCCCAATCTGCACAGCATTACTTCCCACCGGAGCCGTAAACCCTAGCCCTATCCCCACTACTTCGACTCCCACTCCTCAGTTTTCCTTCCCACTCCTCGATCCCTTCGATCGGGAACCACCCGCCGCTTCACCTCGAGCTTTCGCTGCTGCCAGCACTCGCTTCTTCAATCAAGGCCGCTTCGCCGCAGAGTACTGCCAAATGGCAGCGCTTCACAGATCGCGGTTTCGACTAGCGCCAAGGCCAGACGAGATCTGCATACCACGAGCTCTCACCGTTTTCGCCAGATCGCCATCACCGGATCACTGCCGCTGAGCCACGCCGAAGCAGCGCTTTTGCCTGAGTTTCCTCCGTGCCGGGATCTCAAGGCCCCTGCCCCTCCTCCCTAACGACGCTTCGACGCTAACGCCATTCATTGCCGCTACACTCGCTTCGCCGTCACAGACTCTTCGTGATTGGCCTTCCTTCAACGCTGGTGAGCAACCCCGGTCGTCCTCCTCTCCGTAGAAGCAGCCATCAGATCTCGCTGCTCCCCACCATGGCCACGACTGGTTGCGTCACCGGTTGCCACGCCTGGGACGCCACATACACAAGACGCCTCCCTCTCCGTCACCACACTCGCCTGGTCAGTTCGACCGGCCTCCCTACTTCTCGCCCCTTCCCTCTCTATCATCGTGGCACTGCTACTCGAAGTGGGTTCGCCACGCCATGTCATCGCGCTTCGCCAGGCCCCCCTTGCTCCTAGCTGCTGAATCGCTTCGATGTTGCTCTTTTGACTCGGCTCCTCGCCATCATTGCCGGAGCCACACAGGCTAACCTGCTCCTCAGATCATTCTCTGCTTCATCAAGGCCACCTCACACCACAATACGCCATATTGTCAAGGCACACAAGACTCCGCTTCTTCTTCTTGAGCTTGAACGCCTACGTGCACCATCCGAGTTTCGGCCATAACTCCATAGCCTCAATTGCACTATGGCCCTCGGTTTATGACATGTGGGCCATCCCTCGAAACGCTTTTAAAAAAAATGATGAAAAGAAAAGAATTAAAATATATATATATAGTCAATTAATTAATTAACTAAATTAATTGCTAATTAATCTCTACTTAATTAATCTAATTAACCCGTTAGTCTAACTAAAAAAGAATTAGATTAACCTAAACCCTAATCAACCTAATGTAGTATGACAGTGGGTCCCATCGACCACACGCCAGTCGACCAGGTCAATGGTCAACGCTGACTGCTGACATCACTGATGTCATGTCGATGTCATCATTTACTATTCTCGATAATGTTGATTTAAATAATTAATTAAATTCCGTAAATTAATAAAATCTTTAGAAAATCATATCTTTTAACTGTGAATCGGATTAAATTATTTTCACATGAAAGTTGCTCGTAACGATGAGACGAATACTTAACACGCAGCCCGCTCGTCAGCCACACATCCCTAGCATAGCAAACCTGCAACATTTCACCTCCGGCTCATCTCTGTCTCAAAACGCCAAACCCCGGGATATTTTCCTGATGTTTCCCTTTCTAGTATCACCTACTACCACGTTAGGCCACACCTAGCACAGTGTATTGCCATGTTACGCTTTTGTGATGCTTTGATTGCTTTGTTATTTATTGTGTTCCCCTTCGTTACTTTCTTTTCCCAGAGACCCCGAGACTTTCAAGTATTCCCAGCTTGATTCACGGAGTTGACGTAATTCTCCTTGCTGTAGAAAGCAACCAGCAAGCCTCTTGATCACCAGATATCGCCTATTCTCTCTATACTGCTTGCATTAGAGTAGTGTAGTATGTTATCGCTCCGCTGATCCTATTCGATGCATAGCCCCGACATTGTTGCTACATCTGTTGATACCTTACCCGCAGTCCTAAATGCTTAGTATAGGATGCTAGTTTATCATCATTGGCCCCTACATTCTTGTCACCGCTTTGCTATATTATCGGGCCGTGATCACTTGGGAGGTGATCACGGTATATACTATACTATACATACATACTACATGGGTGACAAAGTCGGGTCCGTCAAGAGTACCATGAGTGATTCACTTGATTGGGGGCTGTAAGGACCTTGTCCCGACGGCCCTCCGTGGATCTTTGTATGAGCGATGGGTAAGGTTGAGACCACCTAGGCGAGAGGTGGGTCTGCCTTGATCGGCCTCATGGGCGCTTCGTAATAACACGCTTAACGAGATCTTGGTATTTGATCTGAGTCCTGACATTTGGTCTATACGCACTAACCATCTACGTGGGAGTAGTTATGGGTATCCCGACGTCGTGGTATCACAAGCCTCTTGATGTCAAGAACTGAGCAAGCGCCACTACGGATTGGAACGTAAGCCCTGCTGGGCTTGTATTAGGGGGCTAGTTCTGCTTCGTCGCCACACGAACGCAGTGTGTGTGCTCAGGCGATGGGCCTGCACTCTCGCTTAGGTTTAGACCATGCCGACCTCTCTCACAGCCTAGGTGGCTGCCACATGTTGATCTTCCGAGGCCGGGCATGACCCAGAAAGTGTGTCCGCCAAATGGGACTGCTGTGTTGGTTATGTGCACCTCTGCAGGGAAGTTAATCTATTCAATAGCCGTGTCCTCTGAAAAGGACGCACCCGGAGTTGTACCTTGACCTTATGACAACTAGAACCGATACTTAATAAACACACACCTTCCAAGTGCTGCCATAACCCGTGGTCGCTTCTCTCATGTATGCATTTAGAGAGGATTGCCTGTAGGATTATGCTATGATGCTACCGAGATGCTACTTGAGATGCTACTTGAGATGCTACTTGAAGATGCTACTTGCTGATGCTACTTGGAGGACTTCAACTACTCTTCTACATGTCAGTGAAGATGGAGGCTGCCGTGGTTTAGTCTTCATCTGTGATTAGCTATCCCCTCTTATTCTCGCATTCTCAGCTCAGTCCACCGATATGGCCCTTTACACATATACCCATGCATATGTAGTGTAGTTCCTTGCTTTAAGTAGTACTTTGGATGAGTACTCACGGTTGCTTTCTTCCCCTTTTCCCCTTTCCTTTCTTTTTTTTTGGTCGTCGCAACCAGATGTGGAGTCCAGAGCTGACGCCACTGTCCGATGACGACTTACTACACTGAAGGTGCCTACTACTACGCAAGTGTCGATTTACGATTTACCAGAGTAGTTTAGGAGGATCCTGTGCAGGAGGCCTCATTTCTTTCGATCTGAGATCCCAGCTTTGTGCTAGCCTTCTTAAGGCAAACTTGTTTAACTTATGTCTCAGACTGAGATATTGTTGCTTCCACGACCTGCCTATGATCGAGCACTTGTATTCGAGCCCCGAGGCCCCCGTTTGTATTATGATGCTTGTATGACGATTTATGTTTTTAGAGTTGTGTTGTGATATCTTCCCGTGAGTCCTCGATCTTGATCGTACACGCTTATGCAGCATGATTAGTGTACGATGAATCGGGGCGCCATGCTTGTTCCCCTGCTTTCTTCTAGCCCGAGCCTCGACACACTATTCTAGCTAGACATGGGTCCGCTCAGAACACTGAATGACCAAATGGATCTACTGCACCATCGAATCTCAAACTTTAATCGCCAAAACTATTGTTTTTATCTTGGAGTCCCTTTAGAATTACTAAAGTCCTTTTTAATGAGATTTTAACACTTTCTCCGGTTTGTGCAAGTATTTCAAATAATTTTTTTGAATTTTTTGCTTCCATCTATAAAAGCCCTGTAACTTTTTTTTCTCTCATAGGGCTTTGAGGATTTTGAAAACGCTAACGAGGATTTTGAGGATTTTTAGTTCTGAGTGAATTGCCTTGCATGATAATTCTATCATCGCTTATTCCTCGCTTTCTCTCTTGCCCGAGCTCCATACACTATTCTAGCTAGACATGGTTGTGGCTCAGAATAATTCGATGACCAAACGGATCTACTGCACCATCGAATCTCAAACTTTAACAGCCAAAACTATTGTTTTTCATCCTGTAGTCCCATTTAGAATTACTAAACGTCCTTTTTTGGGCCGAGATTTCCAGAACGCTTGTGTGGTTTGTGTGCAAGTATTTCAAACCATACGACCTAAAAATTAGAAGTCATTCCATCTTTATTCCCCTAGAGTCTTCCAAGAGTTTTTCTTAAACCGCCCAATGAGCATCGCTATCATTCTTGTTAGTTTTGAGTGAATTCTCGGATGATAATTTTTCATCAGCTTGTTCCCTGCTTTCTCTAGCCCGAGCCCCGACACACTATTCTAGCTAGACATGGGTCCTGGCTCAGAACACTCGGATGACCAAATGGATCTACTGCACCATCGAATCTCAAACTTTAATCGCCAAAACTATTGTTTTTCATCTTGTAGTCCCTTTTAGAATTACTAAAGTCCTTTTTGGGTTTAGATTTTAACACTTTCTCCGGTTTGTGTGCAAGTATTTCAAATAATTTTTTTTGAATTTTTTGCTCTCCGATCTTAAAAGCCCCGTAATTTTTTTTCTCCATAGGCTTTCGAGGATTTTGAAAACGCTAACGAGGATTTTGAGGATTTTCTCGTTAGTTCTGAGTGAATTGCCTCGGCATGATAATTCTATCATCGTTTATTCCCTCTTTCTTTCTCTTGCCCGAGCCCTATACACTATTCTAGCTAGACATGGTTGTGGCTCAGAACACCTGATGACCAAACGGATCTACTTCACCATCGAATCTCAAACTTTAACCGCCAAACTATTGTTTTTCATCCTCAGTAGTCCCATTTAGAATTACTAAACGCCCTTTTTGGGCCGAGATTTGTGAACGCTTCCAGGCGTTTGTGTGCAAGTATTTCAAACCATACGGACCTAAAAATTAGAAGTCATTCCATCTTTATTCCCTAGAGTCTTCCAAGAGTTTTTCTAAACCGCCCAATGGAGCACGTTATCATTCTTGTTAGTTTTGAGTGAATTCCTTTGTATGATAATTTTTCATCAGCTTGTTCCCTGCTTTTCTCTAGCCTGAGCCTCGATACACTATTCTAGCTAGACATGGGTCTGCTCAGAATAACTCGATGACCAAATGGATCTACTGCACCATCGAATCTCAAACTTTAACTCGCCAAAACTATTGTTTTTCATCTTGTAGTCCCTTTTAGAATTACTAAAGTCCTTTTTAATAGATTTTAACACTTTCTCCGGTTTGTGTGCAAGTATTTCAAATAATTTTTTTGAATTTTTGCTCTCCAGATCTTAAAAGCCCCGTGAATTTTTTTTTTTTTCTCATAGGCTTTTGAGGATTTTGAAAACGCTTAACGAGGATTTTGAGGATTTTCTCGTTAGTTCTGAGTGAATTGCCTCTGCATGATAATTCTATCATCAGCTTATTCCCTGCTTTCTTCTCTTGCCCGAGCCTCGACACACTATTCTAGCTAGACATGGATGTGGCTCAGAAACATTCTGATGACCAAACGGATCTACGGCACCATCGAATCTCAAACTTTAACTGCCAAAACTATTGTTTTTCATCCTCGTAGTCCCATTTAGAATTACTAAACGCCCTTTTTTGCTGAGATTTGTGAACGCTGCATGGTTTTGTGCAAGTATTTCAAACCATACGGACTTAAAAATTAGAAGTCATTCCATCTTTATTCCCTAGAGTCTTCCAAGAGTTTTTCAACCGCCCAATGGAGCATCGTTATCATTCTTGTTTTGAGTGAATTCCTCAGATGATAATTTTTCATCAGCTTGTTCCCTGCTTTTCTCTAGCGTGAGCCCCGACACACTATTCTAGCTAGACATGGGTCTGGCTCAGAACACTGATGACCAAATGGATCTACTAGACCATCAATCTCAAACTTTAACTGCCAAAACTATTGTTTTTCATCTTGTAGTCCCTTTTAGAATTACTAAAGTCCTTTTTTGGGCCGAGATTTTCCGGAACACTTTCTCCGAGTTTGTGTGCAAGTATTTCAAATAATTTTTTTTGAATTTTTTTGCCTCCAGATCTTAAAAGCCCCGTAACTTTTTTTCTGTTAGGCTTTTGAGGATTTTGAAAACGTTTAACGAGGATTTTGAGGATTTTCTGTTAGTTCTGAGTGAATTGCCTCGGTATGATAATTCTATCATCAGTTTATTCCTCGCTTTCTTCTTTGCCCGAGCCTCGACACACTATTCTAGCTAGACATGGTTGTGGGCTCAGTAACACTGATGACCAAACGGATCTACTGCACCATCGAATCTCAAACTTTAACTGCCAAAACTATTGTTTTTCATCCTGTAGTCCCATTTAGAATTACTAAACGCCCTTTTTGGGCCGTAGATTTCAGAACGCTGCAAGCGGTTTGTGTGCAAGTATTTCAAACCATAATGGACCTAAAAATTAGAAGTCATTCCATCTTTATTCCCCTAGAGTCTTCCAAGAGTTTTTCTAAACCGCCCAAATGGAGCATCGCTATCATTCTTGTTAGTTTTGAGGAATTTCGGTATGATAATTTTTCATCGCTTTGTTCCCTCGCTTTTTCTCTAGCCTCGAGCCTCGACACACTATTCTAGCTAGACATGGGTCCGCTCAGAATAACCGATGACCAAATGGATCTACTTACACCATCAATCTCAAACTTTAACCGCCAAAACTATTGTTTTTCATCTTGTAGTCCATTTTAGAATTACTAAAGTCCTTTTTGGGCCTAGATTTTAACACTTTCTTTGGTTTGTGCAAGTATTTCAAATAATTTTTTTGAATTTTTTGCTCTCCAGATCTTAAAAGCCCCTGTGAACTTTTTTTCTCTGTTAGGCTTTTGAGGATTTTGAAAACGCTTAACGAGGATTTTGAGGATTTTCTGTTAGTTCTCGAGTGAATTGCCCTTGTATGATAATTCTATCATCAGTTTATTCCCTGCTTCTTCTCT
>JAHHZJ010005728.1:0-19826 GCA_021437245.1 Aegilops speltoides | reverse complement strand
CTTTCCCCCTTTCTTCCTTCGATATCCTCAAGCTTGTTGACGGGACTTGCACTTCACACTTGACATCTAGAGCATGGAACTTGTCTTCAACTATCCTCTCAAGACTCTCCCGAGATCGCACTATGCTGGCCAAAGCGTAGTTCAATCCTCCGGTAGCTTCAAGAAGTTGTTCTCCAACGCCTTGGTTTAGTCCATCGCCGCTTCTTCTCAGCCTTTAGCTTGTTTGGCAGCTTCGACTTAGCTTGACCTTCAACAGATGTGGGATCATCCTCACCATCACAACTTCATTATCCTCATGTTCGAGCAAAGTGGCAAGTGGGGTCTATCCAACAAGTAGGTGCCGTACAAACTTGGCATTGATGAGCATCTCAAATGCGGGCAAACCCACATGACCTTCTTCCGTCGTCAGTGCCTCTTGATAGTCTCTACTATCGTCCATCACCTTGAAAGGTGCCTTCGATCTAGAATATGCAGATGTTGATAGAATAGCCTCTATCATGCGATGATCTCCGACTTGGGCATCAAGGTATGCCTCGTAATCGTGTTAGTGGTTGGGAGACCGCCAAGATGATACACCGAGCCGAAGCTTCCATATCTCTACATCTTTGGTCGGTACCTCATTGTACATGTTCTTCATTGACTCATGGTTTTCCTTCGGGATTCCATAGACATCAACATCATCATCTCTTGATACCGAGCATTCAAGAAGGCAGCCCACTCTTCAACTGCTGAAGAGAATCTTCGCCTTCACCATCCATACAATCTCGCCATCCGATAGAAGTGTGTCTGGCATAGAATCGCATGATCATCTCATCATTCCATGTCACGCCGACCAACGAACTCGCAACTCCACATGCAAAGGAAGCTCTCATGCACATGTGGGAAGTAGTCTCGTTTTCACGCCGATGTATTCCTCAGCCAACATATCTTGTGTCAAGAATAATGGGCTTCTTGTCCATGAGCACTGCCTCATAGAAATCTTGTTGCTCTGTGTGGAACCTTGATCAACAACATGTCCTTCTCCCGGTGGCATATGGATCAACTTGCTCCATAGCCCGAGGCCTTTGTCCTTCCTTTCTTCATATTTTCTCGCCGAGGATGAGCATCATTGTGGACGGCAGCTTCGCTGAAGTTTCAAGAATACATGTGCCTCTTCATCTGACTCACGTGGCACATTGTCCTTCTTCTTCTCCAAGGTGAATGTTTTCACTGCTTTTTGGGCTTGGCAAGAGCTTGGCTTGAGCTGCCTTTGGCCGGAGCGATGGCTTAGATTTGTAGGTGCTCCGCCTCGATGGCATCTCCCATCAACTTAGGCTTCGAGGAGGCGGGTGCTTCTCATCGTAATCATCATCGCCTTCATCATGTACTATCCTCTTCCTCTTGGAAGTTTTTTTATCTTGCTCGAGGTTTCTTCTTCCATGCTCAGCTTCTTTGCAACTGTGGTCTTCTTCACTTTGTCGGTGCCTTTTTTGTTTGTTCCCTTGATGCTCTTTGGCAACCACTTTCCTCTTAGGCTTAGAAGTGATCTCTTCTCAAAGAACAAAGTCGTAATCTCTTCATCGAATTCTCTTCCCGCCCCGTGGCAGCAGGAGGCAAACCACTTGGGTGCTCCTCTCACCATCATCGAAAAGTCACGGCTTCAGACTAGTGCCTCGCTCGAATCTTAACCGTGATTCGACTGCTCGACCGTCACTTGCATCGTATATGACCGACAACCCGTGAATAGAATAGGTATAGGCGTAATAGAAGAGTTATCACAAACTGCGTAAGATTTTGCAAAAAGAATGAGTTCAAATTTCAGTTTTAAGTTTTCACGTATGCATTTCGTCCGACGAAGTCTAAAATTCGTGAACCAAGTGTCTAAATGTAACCATTCACACCACTTTCGTTGGACCGAAATGGGTTTCGGTCCAGCCGAGAACACTAGGGTTTCACTAAACCTCATTTCGGTTTACCGAGGCACAACCCTGGACCGAAGGTGCAGGAATGGCCGAGGCCAAATCGGTCATCCGAGAATGTAGAATCGGTCACACCGAGATGTTTCCGGGAAACCTAACCCTAAAATTTTCACCAATTTCGCCTAAGAACTAATCTGGGATAGGAAGATTTCAAACGGGCAAGAAGCTAGGCAAACCAATCGGCATTGAATCGAGGTTGAAGCACGAGAGGAACGAAACTCACCCAACTTGGTGGAGTTTCCACGGCAGCAACGGCGCGATGAGATTGACCGCGACGGCGATGGAGACCTGGGGCAGGGCGAAAGGACGGCGGAGACGATCCGAGACCACGGCGACGGCAGCAAAGGTTTGGGGGCGACGCTTTAAGGAATAATCAACGCCGCCCCCTCCGGTATATATACCTTCACCGGTTGGGACCGAAGGGAAAACCCGGGCACCGAGATGGTTAATCGCAAGGCATTTCCACACGGTCACGAAATTTGTAACCCGGTTTCACCGAGGTGAAAACCTAGATCAATCCAAGTGATTTGTATCCTTTGAGTAGATTGGTTTGACCAAAGTACTTAGAAGGTTTTGGAAGTTTAAGCTTTTGACGGATCGGGGCTCCGAAAGTGCCCTCACTTGGTCTGTCCAAAAACTTGATCAAAGTTTGTGATATAAGCATGAATAGAATTTGAGACAAGAAAGCAAGATAGCTAGGAGGAACTTAGGCATTCTTGTCCATCCATTTGGTCAAAAAAGAAAAACCAAAAGACCAAAGCAACAAATGGATGTCCTCGAATGGATAAAATTATGCATCCAACATGCTCACACAATAAGATAGCAAATGAAATATGTGTCAAACATGCACAAACAAAACTCTAGCAACTAACACAATTTCCCATGACTAGGTCATCTATATATGAGTATATTGATTTAGGAGTCAAATGAGAACATTTGATCATAGGTCATACCATTGTTTGCAAAGGGGTTACCACTTTTACATAAAGCATTAATGTGTTCACATCATTTGAAGATGCTTTAGGTCAAATTCTTTAGAGCAAAGCTCCCCTTGATGTGAGAACCCCTTTAAAGGGTCAAACTAACCTTGGGTTGTCGAGAAGACTTCATGTAGATGTTGAAGATTGGATGCTCAATGTTGATGAAGATCATCAAGAGTTGGGAGCAACCTTTGATTCGGCACTTTCAATACCTACATGGGTTAGTCCCACAAGGAACAAACAAGGATATCCATGGACATAGATTGAAGACAATAGATGATGTCCATGAAAGCAATGATTACCTTGTCCCTTGACTTACCAACAAGAGGGTTTGGACTCCATGAACTAGTGCAAGATGTGGAAGTTGATTGCACAAGTTCTGCCAAAATGAATGTGAGTGAAGTATGTTCGGAGTCACCCTCAAGAACTCTCTAGTTCTTCTTCTTCGATCCACATCATCTTGATGGGAACTTGGGGGTAGGAGCTTGACGTAGAACTTGAAGTTTCTTGGGAACCCACTTGACCATGGCCTTGGGTGCTTCAATGAATGCATCAATCTCCTCTTGAAGCTTGTCCTTGCCTTTTAGCTTGTGGTCTTGTGGTGAAAGGTCATCTTGAGCTTGTTCCACATTGGAAGAAGTAGGATCATACTTCTCCTTTGAGAAACAAACTTTGGAGGATATTGACCTTCTTCCCATTCAACACCCTCGGCTGAACTTTCGCTCAAAACCAATTCCTTGATTCTTCCTGCCTTCCTTGCTTGAACAATTTCTCAAAGTTCTTGCTTCCGCAAGGCTCTTGTAGACACCTTTCTATAATCCCTTTCAATAAACTATTTTCTTGCTCAAGTGAAACTTGGCTTGAAACATTGTTAGTGGAATCAAGAGAATTACTAGAAGTAACAACATTTGATTTAGCATTGTTATTGTTACTACTAGATGAAGAATTTTTCTTATGCTTGTCATGCTTAGTTTTAATAGGTGGCAAGAAATTAGACAAGAGAAGTCGCTTGGCAAGATATGAAGAACTCTTCTTTCAAGATCGCCATTGATAGCTTTTAGAAACTCATGTTCTTGCTCTAGATTGAGCTTCTCAAGGTAGCTTCTCATGAGATCTTAGGAGCTCTCTATGATCTTCTTGAGTTGTTTCATGAGCTAACTTAAGAGTGTTTAGTTCTTTAGTTAGACGCTCAATCTCCTTCATAGCATTGTCATTCACTTTTCTCGACTATAAAGACTACTAGCATGTTCATCATTACTAAGCTCACTAGATTTGTCATGTAAAGCTCATCTTCACCAAGCAAGTCATCCTCATCACTATCAAAGTCAATGAATTCAGGTGTGATACCTTGGGGCCTTTTAGCCATGAAGCATCTTCCAATTCCCTCATTTGGTGAATCAAACAAGTCATAGGAGTTGGAGTTGGAGGAACGAGGCAAGACCGCAACACCTTCATCTTGACAGTTCGAGTTGGAGTGATAGCTTTGAGTGATTGTCGGAGTCGGGGAGACCCATTCACCAACATGAGCTTGATGTTTTCTTCTTGTGTAGCTCCTTGATGACTTGTCTTTCCTTTCCAATCCTTGCTTCTCCGAGAGAATCTTCGCTCATAACCATCATCTCTACTCCTTTCTCTTCCGAGGTGATTCTTCTTTGAGCTTCTTCTTCTTGGAGATTCTTCTTCTTGTGGGGAGTCGAACCTCATTTGAGTAGTGTCCGGTCTTCCACAATTGTAGCAGTTTCGATCACGACTAGAAGATCTCTTTTCATCATATGATCTAGACTTTGAGCTTCTTTTCCTTGCTTCTACTCTTGTAGAATTTGTTAAGTTCTTCACCATTAGGCTTTCTCTTCATTGGAAACCAGCTTGTCACTTGAGGTTGGGGAGTTCAACCTAGCTTTGTAAGCACCACTTGACTTGTTGTGAAGCTCTTCCTTTCTTTAAGTGTCATCTCATGAGCAACAATTCTTCCAATGACTTCGTAGGCTTGAGTTTTTAGTTTGGCATCATTTGGATCAAAGTGCACACGGTGTCATACTTTCCATCCAAAGCTCGAGAATCTTCTTGATGATGAATCGGCCGGTCATTTTTCGCCCTAAGCCTGCCAATTGGTGATGGAGCAAGCCTAGAGTACATTTCAGCCTTCTTCACCTTCCTTCATCTTGAACTTGTCGTTGACCTTGAAGAACATCTAGCTTTGATTCCTTCACGGACTCGGTACCTTCCGCATTTCACCAAAGTATCCCAAATCTCTTTTGCATTCTCAAGACGGCTGATCTTGTTGAACTCTCGACACAAAGCATTGAAGAGAATGTCACAAGCTTGAGCATTGTTCTCAGAACATCCGCAACTCATCCGTCAGAGCTTCCGATCCGAACTTTTCCTTCCTCAAGAACTCACCTTGCAAGCCAACACAAATAATGCCCCATGCGGTGGTTATGTCCAAGAATATGCATTTTCATTTTATGCTTCCAACTAGCAAAATTTGAACCATCAAAGTAAGGACCTCTACTTAAAATTACCTCACTAGACGCCATACTCTCCTAGGTGTGAAACCAAGCTTATGGAGTCCAATGCAATGGAAACCAATCCAATGGAGACCAAAGCTCGATACCACTTGTAGGATCGGAAGTATGTCTAGAGGGGGGTGATTAGACTACTTGACAATTTAAAAGTTTAGCCTTTTGATTAGGACAAGTTTTTAGCAAGTTCACAATGATGACTAAGTCAAGTATCACCCCACACATGCAATTCTAGAGTAATGGCAGCGGAAAGTAAATTGCACATGTAGTAAATAGAGGTGGAGAAGAGCAAACGAATTTGGAGACACGGAGATTTTTTCTCGTGGTTCCGATAGGTGGTGCTATCGCCAATCCACGCTGATGGAGACTTCAACCCACGGAGGGTAACGGCCAAGTAGAGTCCACTGAGGGCTCCACCCACGGCAAGGGTCCACGAAGAAGCAACCTTGTCTATGCCATCATGGCTTACGCCCATGAGGACTAGCTCTTACTCGTAGATCTTCACGGGCAGGCGATCTCCTTGCTCTTACAAACTTCTTGGTTCAACTCCACATCTTGACCTGAGGCTCCTAAGCCTTTACTCCAACCAATCTAGGAGGCACCACCTCCAAAAGGTAATAGATGGTGTTGGTGATGATGAACTCCTTGCTCTTGTGCTTCAAATGATAATCTCTCCCAACACTCAACTCTCACTGATTTGGCTGTGGTGGAAGAAAGGATTGAGTGGAAAGCAACTTGGGAAGGCTAGAAATCAAGTTTCATATGGTGGGAGGAGCAACTTGATCTCAACACAAGGGTAGGTAGTTTTCTTCGTCAGAAATGTAAGGTAGGAGTGGTAGTTCTTTTCCGATGGCCTTACTACAATGAAGAGGAGGTGGAGGGGTATTTATAGCTCTCTACATAAAATTCAACTGCTACATACATTTGACCAATCTTGGCCGCCCGAAAGGACAATTCCTGTGAGACCGAAAGTTCAAATCTTGTGAACGCTGGGATTTTCTTGGGGACCTAAAATACAATCTTTGCTAGTCCGATTCTTCCAAAGACTAGAGTTTGCCATTCCTATGGGACTGACTTTATCATCCTCTATGACATCGATAAGGATTGCTGCATACAACGTAGGTTGTCATAACACTAGTTTCGTGAGACCGAGTTTGGAATCGGAAAATCCGAATTTCTAGGTTTGGGTATATGTATTGAGGTGGTTCATCTCAGGTGACTGAGTTTATGGAATCGGTGGGACCGAGATTACTTATGAGTATATGTTGGAAATGAAAGATTGCCGATAGTTTGGGAGATAAATCACTAAGCACTTTGAGCAACCGTATCATCATCATAACCTCATCCCTTTAATAGTATTAGCTTTCCTATGGACTCAATGTGATCTTGGATCACTAAACCAAAAATGGAGTCTTGAGCTTTTGCCAATGCTTTCTTAGCATTTTGAGGGGTCCACATCATCAACATTGTTATACCCATATCAATTTAACTTTCTAAATATTCTCAAGAAACAATTAGTCTAATGATATATAAAGTTATTAATTACCAAAACCACCGTGGATTAGTGTGACTTTCACATCTTCCCATTCCTCATTTGGTGAGTCAAATAAGTCATAGGAGTTGGAGTTGGAGGACACGAGAGCAAGACCGGCAACACCTTCATCTCGATCGTAGTCGGAGTTGGAGTGATAGCTTCTTTCGGATTGATTGTCTGAGTCGAGCCGAGACCCATTCACCCACATGAGCTTGATGTTTTCTTCTTGTGTAGCTCCTGATGACTTGTCTTTCCTCTCCCAATCCTTGCTTCTCCGAGAGGGTCTTCGCTCATAACGATCATCTCTACTCCTTCTCTCTTTCCGAGGTGACTCATCTCTTGAGCTTCTTCTTCTGGAGATTCTTCTTCTTCTTCAGGGGAACCGTACACTCATTTGAGTAGTGTCCGGTCTTCCACAATTGTAGCAGCTTCGATCATTTACTAGAAGATCTCTTTTCATCATATGATCTAGACTTTGAGCTTCTCTTTGCTTCTACTCTTGTAGAATTTGTTGAAGTTCTTGACCATTAGGCTTATCTCTTCATTGGAAACTAACTTGTCACTTGAGGTTGTGGGAGCATCATCTGTAGCTTTGTAAGCACCACTTGACTTGTTGTGAAGCTCTTCCTTATCCTTAAGTGTCATCTCATGAGCAACAATTCTTCCAATGACTTCTGCTGGCTTGAGATTCTTTAGTTTGGCATCATTTGGATCAAAGTGCACACGGTGTCATACTTTCCATCCAAAGCTCTCAGAATCTTCTTGATGATGAATCTCGGTCATTTCTTCGCTTGCTAAGCTAAGCAATCTCATTTGTGATGAGAGCAAGCCTAGAGTACATTTTCGAATGAATTCTTCACCTTCCTTCATCTTGAACTTGTCAAGTCGACCTTGAAGAACATCTAGCTTTGATTCCTTCACTGACTCCCACCTTCGCTGCATTTCAACCAAAGTATCCCAAATCTCTTTGCATTCTCAAGACGGCTGATTTTGTTGAACTCCCTGACACAAAGGCATTGAAGAGAATGTCACAAGCTTGAGCATTGTTTTGCAACATCCGCACTTCTTTCGCTAGAAGCCATGATCCGAACTTTTCCTTCCTCAAGAATTCACCTTGCATACCAACACAAATAATGCCCCATGCGGCTGGTTATGGCCAAGAATATGCATTTTCATTTTATGCTTCCAACTAGCAAAGTTTGTACCATCAAAGTAAGGACTCTCATTTAAAATTACCCTCACTAGACGCCATACTCTCCTAGGTTGTGAAACCAAGCTTATGGAGTCCAATGCAATGGAAACCAATACAATGGAGACCAAAGCCTCGATACCACCTGTAGGATCGAAAGTATGTCTAGAGGGGGGGGATTAGACTACTTGACAATATAAAAATTATGCCTTTTGACAAAGAACAGTTTTTGGCAAGATTCACAATTATGATCAAGTCACATCACCCCACACATGCAATTCTAGAGTATAGGCAGCTGAAAGTAAATTGCACATGTAGTAAGAGAGGTGGAGAAGAGCAAACGCAATTTTGGAGACGCTGAGATTTTCTCGTGGTTCCGATAGGTGGTGCTATCGCATTTCCATGCTGATGGAGACTTCAACCCACTTGAGGGTAACGGCCATGTAGAGTCCACTGAGGGCTCCACCCACTTAAGGGTCCACGGAAGCAACCTTGTTCATGCCATCATGGCCTACGCCCACGGAGGGCTAGCCTTACGGGTAGATCTTCATGGAAGCAGGCGATCTCCTTGCCCTTGCAAACTTCTTGGTTCAACTCACATCTCGACGGAGGCCCGTTTAACTACACTCTAACCAATCTAGGAGGCACCACCTCCAAAAGGTAATAGATGGCGTTGATGATGATGAACTCTTGCTTTGTGCTTCAAATGATAATCTCCCCAACACTCAACTCTCTCACCGATTTACGGTAGGAAGAAAGGATTGAGTGGAAAGCAACTGGAAGGCTAGAGATCAAGCTTCATATGGTGGGAGTGAGCAACTTGATCTCAACACAAGGGTAGGTAGTTCTTCTTCGTAAAATGTAAGGTAGGAGTAGTAGTTCTTTTCTGATGGCCTCTCCACTTAATGAAGAGGGGTGGAGAGGTATATATAGCTCTACAATAAAATCCAACCTGTTAATAACATTTGACCAATCTTTGGTGGGACCGGTTGACAACCCGGTGAGACCTAAAGTTCAAATAATGTGAACGTTGGGATTTTTGTGGGACCAAAAATATAATCTGTTGCTAGTCCGATTCTGCAAAGACAAGAACTTGCCAATCTCGTGGGACTGACTTTCATCATCTCGGTGATAATGATTTGATGATGTATAAGTTACAGAAGCTTGGTGTCAGACCCCACTCAATGTCACATCGATCTAGCTCGTAACACATCATATCACTTTGCGCCTCACGCACGGATCCCAACGGGTGTCGCTTACCTTGCCCGGACCGCTTATGCCTTTTGGCACACGATATGATAGTGTCGCTAGCATCCATATGAAAAGGAGCCCGCTGACATGACTAGTCGAAACCCAAAGTGGCACAGACTTACAGGACAGCATCCATGACCCAAAGATCGAACGTGTTTCATCGCAAGAAGTGTTCCTGCCAGCATGGCTAGCAGACTCGTAAACCGGTCAGAAGGGCTAACAGACTGCAGACTAATGCGTGACATTTCAAGGGATGTACACAGAACGAAGAAGGACACATGCCGCCAGCCTAAGTGTTCCGGAGCAAAGAGTGCTACCATGGCTCATGGAGACACTAGGAGACATTTTGAAGAGAGGCTACTAAAGATAAACAACTAGATAGTCGATCCCACATACCAAGCATTTCAATCATACACACAATATGCCTCGATATGTGCAAATACAACAAGGCATCACAACATGACTCTAACAAGTATTTTATTTGAAGGCTCAGAGCCATTCATAACATATACACAAGTACGGGTCACACGACCCACATACAAGTCATTCAAGCATACAAGCCACATGAAGTGTTTTGTCCGAGTACGCATAACTAGTAAAATAAAAGAGGCTTGTGCCTAGGTATACTACATGGTCCTTCTCTTGCTCAGATCACCACCTGGCCTTAGTCTACTCCGATGTCAACGCTCACGAAGAACCCGCGAAGGGTTTGTGGCATCTTCCTAAAATGTAAATTAAAGCAACATGAGTACAAAGGTACTCAGAAGACTTACATCACCTACATACATGCACATTATCAAGAAGGGTTAGGGTTATTGCAGAAGCCGCTTTGACTCATGGCTGCTTATCCCACGAGACACCAACTTGAAATAGTTTTATGACTCGAGTCCACTACTCATCATTTCAATACACCACCGAGGATCCAACCCGCCTTCCTACGGAGAAGCCATCCTCGCACTCACGCTATCTTGAGGCTTTTAGTAGTATCCATTTACTTGTCTATGAACCGTAGGCAACTAGTAGTCCTTATCATGACGCGCTATTCAATAGATGATGTTAACCCCAGGGTGTACTTCTTCATACATGTTTCCACCACTTAGCGCCCGACACGCATGTGCTCGCAGACTTCAGCGAAGCCGACTGGGTGTAGACTCACGACCTACCTAGACACAAGTCTCTAGTCCGTGTTTATCGCCTATTTGGGTTCCATCTATGAGGAGTTCCCCAAGTCTCGCCACAGCCCCAAACGATGTGAACAAGGTTCCGGATACCAAACGGCATCCGCATACACCGCCACGTCACCTACCGTGATCACAGCCCAATTTCACGGTCACGCTGTCCACGGCCTCCAAGAGACTACAAACACTAAACTACTTGCAACTCCCGGACAGAGGACTAGCGTGAATAAGAAGTCGAGCGGGTCATATTTCAGGCCCAATGTATGGTAGTAGTGTTTTAAATCACACATACAGATCTCAAAGGCTTAAGGTCGGCCTCAATGAAACAACCCACCATGTACTCCTACATGGCCTCTCATCGAATTTACCAAATCGTGTTCAACACCTTACTCTCGCATCGACTATCATTTCACTCTAGTCATCACCCCGATGAACCGAATCTTAACGACTCTAAGCATAAAGGATAGCAAGGTAGGAACAACAAACCATATGGCTCAATCAACTCCTACACATGCTAGTGGGTTTCATCTAGTTACCGTGGCAATGACAGTCATGCAGGGAAATGGGTTCAACTACCCAAAGCACAAAGCAGTTTGAATCGCTTGTCTTAATGGAAACGAAGAGCAGGAGCAAGAACATGGATTTTATCGATATGATCAATTGGTTGGTTGCTTTCGACGGGTCGTTAACGTATTGCTTTTCCGTCGAGGTTATCACGGACTTCGGGCCAACCGCCGAGAACACCGATCACAAGCATTACCAAACAAGGTAACAATATGATGCATGCAATGAGACATGGCAAAATGAGTGCTTTGAGCTAATGCAACTAGGATCAGATGGGTTTGAATCAATTTGAACCAAAGATTCAAAATTCAAACTCATATATGATCATTTTAAGTGCTTAAACTTGTTCTGTGATAAACTGTGGGTTAGCTTCTTAAACATGCATGAAACCTGTACAGATGGAAAGATTGGATTTTTCTGATCATTTTTCATATAAATTTGTCTCATTTGGAGCTATGGTTGATTTTATATGAATTTTGAAGTTTGAAACATTTTTCGAATTTTCAAAAAATAATTCCAAAAATTTAAATATCACAAAGACGGCCATGATGACGGGGGCAACGGGCTGGTCAGTCAAACTGACCAAGGGGTCCCTGTCGCTGGGGTTAGTTTAATTAGAATTTAATTAAAACTAATACTAGATTAATTAGCGGTTCCCCACATGTCATAGACCCGGGGTCAACCCGGCCCACCTGGGTCAAACCCGGGTCAAACCCATCATGCTTAGGCCGGGCCAGCCGACGCGCGGGAAAGTGGGAATGCCGCCACCAACGGGCCCTGGCACCCGGAGGAAGCCGAGGACGAGCCGCATCTATTGTGGTGGTGGTTGGGCCCGGGTTGGCGGGATGCGGTTTGGCGGCCACCCGAGCTCGGGTGAGAGGAACTCGAGGGGGTGTGAGGTGCGGAGGTGTTTTAGCTCCAACGCAACGTGAGTGAACGGTGGACACGGGGGTAGCCGGAGGTGGGCCGGAGCACGCCGGGCGGAGGTTCGCGAGGCGAGTGCACGGGAGCTTCGTGGCGGTCGCCGTGGGTGCACGGAGCCGAGAGAGGGGGGAAGGTCAAGCTCAAGGACGCGGACGGCAACGGGGGGCGTGGCCGGCCGGTGACCGGGCCGGGGATCCTCCGGGGCGCCCGAAGCCGGGCGGCTGGCCGGGAGGCCGGGCTGCTAGCTCAAGGGAGCCGAGTCCTGGACACAAAGCGCGCGGGGGGTGACGGAGGACGGGCACGACGGGAGGCAAGGATGGCATCGCCATGGCGGGGGGAGCGAGAGAGGCGAAATGAGAGGAGAGGGTGTCTGGGGGTTCGGGGCGGACGGGAGCTCATCCGGCGACGGGGGCGAGGGGCCGGGCGGGCAAACAAGGGAATGAGCTGGGTCACAAAGCACCTTGGCTGCCCGCCCGGGAAGCCAAATCAATGGCCAGGGTTGGCTGGCCAGGTTTAGCGGCTTGGTTTTTTCCTCGCTTTTCTTTTTCTATTATTCTAACTTTGTTGAGTTATTTAAAATATGTAAAGGTTCTAAAATTCACCAAACTAATCTTGGTCCAATGTTGGAATATTTCCAACATGAAACATTTTAGTTTGGAGATATTTGGACATTTGATATATTTTATAAATTTAAAATGCCCAAATTCAAATAGTTATGATTTAATTCAATGACCTTAGGATGACCTTGAAAATGGCATCACTTTTGGCAAGGCTTCGACCAAAACAAAAATGATGGACATTTTAGAAGGGCATTTGGTTCATCGAAAATATTTTTTAGTAAACCCTACTTGTTTCAGAGGGGGGTGGGGTTCCGCAATCCCATTTCAAGTTTCATGAAAAAAAATAGACATGATGCAACACTTCAATGCATGAACTAGCTAGGTGTGACAACTCACCCCCTCAAAAGAATCTCCCCGAGATTTAGGTTCCTCCAAAGAGGGCGGGTACTAAGTCAAGACGATCCTCCCTTTCCCAAGTAGCTTCTTTCTCCAATGGTCCATTGAACCTTGAAAACTTGATATTATGCCCGAAAGTAGTACGCTGGCTTGATCGAGAATAAACGGATATTCTCGATTGTGAGATTATCTTGAAGATCGCCTTTGGGTCCACCCCACCGGATAGGATCCGAAGCAACGCCTTGAAGTTGAGAAACGTGGAAGACGCCGTGAACTTTGGAGAGATGCGGAGGTAGTTCCAAAGGCAACTTCTCCTGCTTGGCAAGAATGCAAAGGGTCCAATGTAGCGAGGAGCCAATTTGCCTTTTGATATCAAACGATGGGTTCCTTTCGAGGGGTAACCCGGAAGGTTTTCTCGCCAACCTCGTAAGTCATAGCCTTATGTTTTCGGGTCATATTGACTTTTGACGAGATTGGGCTGTTTTCAACTTTTCAATTAATGATGCGAATTGTTTTTCGCCTTCGGATCATATCCGGCCAAAGAATTGTCTTTCCCCGGTTTCTACCGCTAAGAGGTGTTCACCTTCGGCCCATAGAGAACTTCAAAAGGTGTTTCCAAAGCTAGATTGATAGCTGTTGTTATAAGCAAACCTCGCAAAGGGAAGGCATTTCTCCCAATCCATTCCAACGAGATAATGTAAGCTCAAGCATGTCTTCTAGGATTTGGTTGACACGCTCTACTTGACCACTTGATTGAGGGTGAAAAGGAAAAGGAAAGATGGGTTCCCATAGCATTTTGAAAAACTTTCCCAAAATCGAGGGTGAAGAGACTTCTCGATCTGAGTTAATTTCCAATGGAACACCATGAAGAGACACTATTCGGGAGATGTACAAGTCCGCTAGCTGACTAGCGTTATACTCCGCCAAGTAAGAAATGGGCTATTTTGGAGAGGCGGTCGAAACTTTAAAGATAGCATTATTCCCTTTCTTGGTCCCGGGAAACCAGAATGAAATCCATACTGATTTTATCCCATTTCCATTCGTGGATAGCTAAGGGTTGAAGGGTGCCGAGCCTTGATGCTCTTTTTTACACGAACAAATGTCGCAGTTAGCAAACATATTGAGCAATGTCTCTCTTCATCCTAGTCCACCGATCCTCCGGGCGAGGTCCCATACATTTTAGTGCCACCGGGATGAATGGAGAGGGGATTCATGAGCTTCCTTAAGGATCATTGCCGATGTGTTGATTCTGGGAACCACTAGGCGTTCTCAAAATATAAACACCATGATTTTGTAGAAAACATTTAGCATCTCCGCTAACAATGTTCTCCTTAATCCGGGATATTCTCATCTCCTTTTTGGGCAGCGGGACTTGATCCATAAGAGTAGGTTTCCCACCAAAGGGAAAGGAACCCGAGGAACAATGTGAAGGTTGAGCTCCAAATTCCTCGGGAGAAGTGGTTGATTTTGTTGCAAACATCGGTTGTTGCAATAAGATTTACGACTTAGCGATCCGCTATGACGCTTTTTTCCCGGGTGTACGCTATCCCTAAGTCGAAATCGAGATCAACTCAACCCAACGCCTTTTGTCCCGAGATTCAAATCTTGGGTGAATATATACTTCAGACTTTGGGATCGGGAGATTTCGCAACGATTACCAAGAAGGTAATGTCGCGGTTTTGAGTGCATAGACTAAACCGCAAGCCTAGATCATGAGGGGTAGTTTTCTCATGTGGGTGTAATTGCCGTGAGCCATAAGCAATTACGTTCGATCTTGCATGAGAATACAGCTAGTCCTTGTCCGGGGCGCGTAATAGATAACAAAGTCCTTTAGAAATCTGTGGTACCAACACGGAAGGGTTAAACGCCTTTTCGCCTCGGAAACCGGCTCACATTGTGGAGTCCACTCTAACTTTTTATCCTTTGAGGAGTTCCTTAGAGGTTTAGCAACTTTGGAGAAGTTCTCATTTAAGGCCAACAATAGCTCGCTAAGCCAAGGAAACTCCCAACTTGCTTGACCGATCTGTGGAGTCCAAAGGACGGTTGAACTCGCCGGGTTTACAGAATACCTTTACCGTAAATTACATGTCCTAGATAGGTCACCCGACCAAAATTCGATTTGGAAAATTTGGCATAAAGGCGATGTTTCTTCAAGTTTTCAACACTAGGAGATGTTCGGGATGTTCTTTCCTCGTTTGGAATAGATGAGTATGTCATCGAGGTAAAACCACTTTAATTTATCCAAATATTCCATGAAGATTGAGTTCATTAACCGAGAAGGTTTGGCTTGGTTAGACCGGGACATGACGGTGTACTCAGACACGAAAGTAACAAAGGCCGCTTGGGAATGTCCCTGCTTGGATTTTGATTTGATGGTAGCCTAACCTCAAATCCATCTTAGAGAAGACCGAGGATCCCGCGGCTGATCATACAGATTGTTGATCCCGGGAGCGGATACTTGTTCTTAATTGTGACCAAAGGTTGACGGGTCGATAATCTACAACCATCCGATCCACCCATCCTTCTTCTTACGAAGAGGACGGGCAAGCCCAAGGAGATGAACTAGGACGGAAAACCTTTATTCAAGGCCCTAAGTTGTTTCAAGTTCGCTAGTTCTAAGGGTGCCATCTTATAGGGTTTCTAGAAATTGGGACATCGAATGAGATCTATCACAATTAACATCTCCATCGTGGAACACCGCGCCTGGGAAGACATCCGGAAAGTCACGGATAACCGAACGCCTTCGAGGTCCCGCAATCGACCAGCAAAGAGAGTAAAGTCGCTGATATCCGGGTCAAGACATTGACTATCTTTCCCAGGGGTGCGGTTTAAAAAACCAAGAAACAATCAATTTTGGCATGATAACACATCCAAACCATACCCAAGATGATATTTATATCCCAAGATTTGAGAGCTATCAACGACGAAGGAATACAAGTCCCGACCAATTTCATTTATGACTTACTCTAGAGGTTTGCCATCAGAGCCCGGAGAAATTTCCATGGTGGAAGGCATGTCAGTAATCCGGTGTTATGCGCAATAGTTTTAATATGAATGAATGAGATGCTCCACTATCGAAAGAAATGCCGGGTGGGCTATCAAGAAGGCATCGAGACGACGTTGGGATCCTTTTGGGCCCCCACCGAGACACAATTTACATGGCCACGGGGGTGGCTGGCTTGGCATAGAACACCTTTCCCGGTTTGCCACCCAAAGCCTTTTTGCGTTGGGGTTGGTCTGGGGACAACCGCATGTAGTGGCCTGATTTCCCACACTTGAAGCACGCCACGGGTGGGGAGGGCGCTGGTTGGTTGGTCCACCATAGGCCTAGTGGGCATACCGTGAACCGGGCGAGGCGCCCGAAGGATGGCCTCGTGTGAATCTGGGTAGGGCAAAGATAGGCACCCACACACGGCGCTTCGTGGTCCAAAGACCGATGAGGAGCCCATATCACGCCCATGTTTGGCGGTTGCTTCAAATCACCGACCTTTGGCCCAAATGGCTTTGTTAAAAGCTTTGGAAAGAGGTCCACCATCACGGAGATCTCGGCGGTTCGGGCTAAGTCCCTTGCGAACCTTTTGCCTGCTTTCGCCGCTGGAGACCTCTTCAGATAGCGGAAGATTACCGAATCCTTCCATAGGCGCCCACGGAGACACCTTGGGTGAAATGCGTAACTCCCTCACGCTTATGATCCATGAGACCTCCGAATGTGATGTTCATTTAAAGCCTTTGCTGAACCTCAAGTAGTGACATGGCCAATCCGGGATAAATAGTTCTCCCACCGAGATCAAGGGGCCTTCGAGATGATATGCAAGAAAGGTGACCTTGTCCCCTCAAGCCCAAATGAACGAGCCAGGAGTAACCGGGTTCCATCGGCCGAGAGGTTCGACGGAGTGGTAAGGTAGGAGGGGTAATTGGATGAAGCCACCGAAGGCCACCCGTTGTTTCTGGATGATGGGCTGTGTTCGTCGAATTACCCCAAAAAACCGGTTGGTCTCCCGTTTGTTTCCTTCGCCTCAGAAACTTCGCCAGAGAAGGAGGGTGAGGCAGGTTTGCTTTCCAACTCCATCGCCTTTCCCCCCGGGCGGAGCAGGGTTGTTGGGGTTTAAACCATCCTAGGGAAACAAGACAAGGATTTAGTCCCAGATGGCAAGATTCCACAAGAGGTGTAGAATGTAATGGATAACCCGGATGCGAGATGATCATCCGTATGAATGGTAGAATGTAAACCGCTTTTTATTCCATCGCATACACACCATACAAGGTTTAGTACAAGACCAAACAAAGTACTACTACGGTGAAAGGAAGATTTAATCTCACCTGAGGCACACCAAGCCCTATACATTATTTTTTACACCCCGGATTAGTAACACTAAGTCATATTCCACGAAGTCACGCAGACGGTGGAAATACAACTATTACAATACTAGGGGACTACTACAAACTCGACGCCTCCGTAGTAGTTCTTCAAAGTCTCCTCCAGAATTCGGGAGTTCAACGGATCGCTGGGAACAAAGCGGGTCCCGAGGAGCCCGGGACCGAAAGGGGGAGGTTTGACCCATGAACGGGCAAGCGAGACCACGAGGTGGGGTGATGCCCACATCACGCCACCATCATGGCCCCCAGAAAAGCCTGACAGGATACAAATCTTCATATCCATGTAACCCAAATTAATGGCAAAGCGAAATCAAGGTAGCCCAAAGGATCAAAGACGGGCATTGAAAAGCTCCATCCTCAAGCCCGATTTCCTGCCTTGTCCTCGAGCAACCTAACGTAGTACGGGTTAGGGAGTCCTCCCGACCGAATCAAAGATAGATGGCTCAAGATAACCAAACGCCCGGAAGTGAACCTTCAATAACCAAGTTTAGGGAGCAGCCCCCTGCTCAGATAATAGTCATCATAGAATATGGATCTTGAACCGCCATATCAATAGTAAACCAAGCCCATAGGAGCTGTGAAGGGCCCTGCAACCGGATAAGAGGGAAACATTTAAAAGGAAAGATACCGATTTTGATTAAAGTCTCGAATCGTTTTTCAATCGATACTGGGTACCAACGGTATCCCGCCGATCATAACCCTTAACTAGCATGGTTGTATGACCGTCACCCCAATGCATCCGGGTCGAAACCACTTGATTTTGCTCACGAGTGGCCATCCGAAGCATAACCACAATGCAAAGACATTAGTATTTCCACCGGAGTTTGACGGATAACGACCGAAATGCTCAAAGGATTGAGACATTTACAAGGAATTGCATAACCAATCCAATATCATATCAAGGTTCGGGTCCAATTTAGTAACATAACAGGAAACAAACCAATCAAGCTTGTAACCATCAAACCTACAAGGTACTACCGATTAGTAACACGGAGCCTAATAGAGAGAAGAGGTCCTAGTCCTTAACCCCGGTGGAAGAATGGATCACCTTCATCGAATGTCATGAGGTAAAGAAGAAAAAAGAGCCTTACGCATCATCCCACAATCAATTCCTACATATAACTAAAGCATTTTAGACTCAACATCACCGCCTTTTTGGAGAACCCACAGCAAACCCGCTCGATAACGTCCAGACCCCGACTAATGTCACATCGACTAGCTCGGAATAATCATATCACTTTTGGCCTCACGACGATCCCAACGGGTGTCGCCATTTGGCCCGGACCGCTTCCTTTTGGCACACGAATGATAGTGTCGCAGCATCCATATGGAAAGGAGCCCCGCTGACATGACTAGTCGGAAACCCAAAGTGGCATTGATTTACAGGACAGCATCCATGACTCCAAAGATCGAACGGTTCGGTCATCGCTAAGTGTTCCGGCTGTAGCAATCGGGCAGGATTCCAAACCGGCCGAAGGGCTAAAGGACTCCCAACTAATGCGTGAATTTCCCAAGGGATGACAAAGGAACGAAGAAGGACACATGCCGCCAAATTGGTTCCGGAGCAGGAAGCTACCGGTTGGAGACACTAGGAGACATTTCCGTAAGAGAGGCTACTAAAGATAAACAACTAGATAGTCGATCCCACACATACCAAGCATTTCAAATCAACAATATGCCCGATATTGCAAATACAACAAGGCATCACAACATGACTCTACGACACAAGTATTTTTTATTTAAAGGCTCAGAGCCATTCATAACATAACACAAGCACGGGTCACACACCCACATACAAGCATTCAAGCATACAAGCCACAGCTGAAGGTTTTGTCCGAAAGCATAACTAGTAAAATAAAAGAGGCTTGGGTGTTTCTATACTACATGGTCCTTCTTGCTCAGATCCCACCGGCCTTAGTCTACTCTCCGATGTCAACGCCTACGAAGAACCCCTTAAGGGTTTGGCATCTTCCAAAAATGTAAATTAAAGCAACATGAGCAAAGGTACTAAAGAAGACTTACATCAACCCTACATACATGCAATTATCAAGAAGGGGTTGGGGGAGAAGCCAGCCTTTGACCATGGCAAGCTATCCCACGAGACACCAACTTGAAATAGTTTTTGAACCGAGTCCACTACTCATCTTTCAATACACCACCGAGGATCCAACCCCGCCTTCCACGGAGAAGCCATCCTGACTCACGCTTATCTTGAGGCTTTAGTAGTATCCATTTACTTGTCATGAACCTTAAGGCAAACTAAGAGTCCTTTACCTGGACCGCTATTCAATAGATGATGTTAACCTCAGGGTGTACCTTCATAATGTTTCCACCCTTAGGCCCTCCTTTACATGTGCTCGATTTCGCCAAAGCCGGGGTGAGACCACCACCCA
>JAHHZJ010005726.1:0-11669 GCA_021437245.1 Aegilops speltoides | reverse complement strand
CTCCAAGCCCCCAGCCCAAAGGACACCCTCCACTCCAGACATCAAAAGTCTTCGGATGTGCCATCTCAACTCCAACATCAACCTGCAAGAGCCGCCAGAGTCCCCAAGGACGCTTAGCTCTATATTTTCGAATTTTTGGTAACTTGTTGCCAAAGGGGAGAAATTGTATAGATCATAGGACTTAGAGAGAGAGAGTGCTTGTCTTTGCGCTTTTGCTTTTCGCTTTTTTGCGTTTTGAGATACTTTTGATTTTTGAGACATTCCGTGTGTTTGATACTACGTTTCATTCTACCATTATGAGTGCTTGGTCGCATTATGCTTTAATGTGTGCTTAATGCTTATCATATGCTCTTCATATCTTGTATGACCATTTACTCATGTCTTGGTGATTGGGTGCATGCTATTCATTCTTATCATTTTGTGCGCTTCCACCAAGATGTATGTGACATGGAAGAGTGACCCATGATCCTAATCGATTGTGCATTTGCATTCAAACGCAAATCTTAAATAATGCACAAATTTAGGGGAGCTCTTACTTATCACATACTTCTCAAAGCTACGATATTATTCATTGATTATATCCTTTGTCGAAGCTTTTGATCTATATGTTGTCATCAATTACCAAAAAGGGGAGATTGAAAGTGCAACTAATCCCCGGTGGTTTTGGTAATTAATAACAACATATATATCATTGAACTAATAGTTTCTTGAGAATCATTTCGAAAGTTCAAGGATATGGGAATGGCAATGACCAAGAAGTGGACCCTCAAAATGCTAAGGCAAGCATTGGCAAAAGCTCAAGACTCCATTTTTGGTTTAGTGATCCAAGATCACATTGAGTCCATAGGAAAGCCAATACTATTAAAAGGGATGAGGTTATGTTAATGATCCGTTGCTCAAAGTGCTTAGTGATACATCTCCTAAACTATCAGCAACTCTCACTACAAATATGCACTCATAAGTAATCTCGGTCCCACCGATTTCCTAAACTCACCACACCGAGATGAACCACCTCACCATAAAGCCAAACCCTAGAAATTTCGGATTTTCCGATTCAACTCGGTCTCACCAAAACTTGAGTTGCCAAGCTTCAGAACTTCTCATCAAATCGGTGTCACCGAGATGATGAAGTCGGTCCCACCGAGATTGGCAAGCTCTTGTCTTTGGACGAATCGGACTAACCGAGATTGTATTTTCGTCCCATCGAAAATCCCAACGCTCACATGATTTGAACTTTCGGTCTCACCGAGTTGTCAACTTCGGTCCCACCGAGATTGGTCAAATGTGTGTAACGGTTGGATTTTGTGTGGAGGCTATAAATACCCTCCACCCCTCTTCACTGTGGAGAGAGCCATCGAAAGAACTACCACTCCTACCTTACATTTCGAGAAGAAAACTACCTACCCTTGTGTTGAGATCAAGTAGCTCCACTCCCACCATATGAAACTTGATCTCTAGCCTTCCCAAGTTGCTTTCCACTCAATCCTTTCTTCCACCACAGCCAAATCAGTGAGGAGAGTTGAGTGTTGGGGAGATTATCATTTGAAGCACAAGAGCAAGGGGTTCATCATCATCAACACCATCTATTACCTTTTGGAGGGTGGTGCCTCCTAGATTGGTTAGGTGTCGCTGGGAGCCTCACGAGATGTGGAGTTGAACCAAGAAGTTTGTATGGGCAAGGAGATCGCTTACTTCGTGAAGATCTACCCCGAGTAAGGCTAGCCTCCGTGGGTGTAGGCCATGATGGCATAGACAAGGTTGCTTCTTCGTGGACCCTTCGTGGGTGGAGCCTCCGTGGACTCTCGCACTGTTACCTCCGTGGGTGAAGTCTCCATCAACGTGATTGACGATAGCACCACCTATCGGAACCACGAGAAAATCTCCATGTCTCCAAATTGCGCTTGCTCTTCTCCACCTCTCTTTACTACATGTGCAATTTACTTTCCGCTGCCTATACTCTAGATTTGCATGTGTAGGGTGATGCTTGACTTGATCATAACCGTGAATCTGCCAAAAACTTGTCTTTATCAAAAGGCTAAATTTTTATATTGTCAAGTAGTCTAATCACCCCCTCTAGACATACTTTCGATCCTACACTCTAAGTCGTGCTTCACACGGGGAGATATAGCCGATCGAGGGCGCTATAGTTGGTAATCGAGCCTTCCCGACCTTAGGAGCCCCACTTCTGATCGCTTTTAGCGGCCGAGTTGTGTCTAGAAAATGTTTTGAGTCATTTAGGATTATATATATCGGAGAGTTAGGAATTTTTTTACTCCCTGCACTTTCATCGCCTCGTAAGGCATCCTCGACTTAGAAGTTTTGACTTTCCTCTCCTCAAATTTCTTAAAAAATTTAGGATCACGCGGGTATCTTGGAATCGCTTCGATGGTTTTATGATGAGAACATTGTCTTGGTGCCTCCCGTCAGGGTTTAGTGGAAGTGTCCCGGGAGTTGAGCTTTGAGGTGTTGTCGCCATAATTTTATCGCAGTTCTCGAATACCTGAGTTTAGTAGTCGACATCGAAAATCTCTTTTATGCAGTTGTTGGTGAGATAACCCCGATAACCCAAAGATCGAGGTGACTATGGGAGTATTGCCATGACTCGATAACGGATGCTTTTTCAAGGTTGAGGTACACGATTTCAAGGTTTCTTGGTTATGTGTGACGGATGGATACACTGGATGTAGGGATTGTTAGTTTGGGTGAGATATATTGCTTCCCCGATCCCCAACACCTGATTGCATAACCGAAAGTTTCGAGTTTATAGGTGGGATTCAAGTAGCTCTAGCACTTCTTCCCACGATATTTGGTTTGTGATTGGGTAACCTTACCACTTATTTGTTCCATTCATACCTTGTTTTTATTTTCATTCATCAATCTCTTATCAAGTGGCTTCTCATCTTAATGGACGTGATGTTTACTTTGGAATTCATTCGCTCATCCCTGCTCAATGTTTATTGTGAAGACTATATGTTGCAATTTCTATCCGTTGATTCAACTTGTCTATCTGCTCATCAAGATGCTAACGGATGTCACCTCTTCAGATGGCTCCGCCAACGCCGTAATCCGGAACACAGTTGATGGGAGTCGCGAACCTCCACCTCCACCTCCGCCCCGAGGCATGGCAAACTTTGATGGCAACCACTAACGCCAACGCCGCTTGTTGATTCAGCCGATGCAAGAGCGAACCAAGGCCGTGGCAACCAAGGAATCAAGGTCAAGGGCAGCTCTACCATCGCCTCGCTCTACCTCAACCAGCTTGCAAATCAGCCAAAGTCTTTCAGCCTATCGTTCCGAGGCCACGACGCCGACGATTGGCTCGTGGATATCAACAAGCATTTCAATGCAGCAATGTCGACTCGAGGACTACGCCAAGTTCGCCTTTTCAGCTCAAGGATCAAGCACTGATTGGTTCCAAAGAATACAAGGATTCCAGAGGAGGTCGAGTGATTACTTGACTGATTTCGCTGGACTTTAAAGCTCACCACATTCCTACCAAAGTTGTTGAGAGTAAGCGTGAGGAGTTCCGCAATCTCAAGCAAGGCAACATGTCACCGCATTTAATACAACATGCAGTTTCAGAACTTGCTTCGCTTCGCTAAACAAGATGTTCCCGATGAAAAGAGTGTTGGGGAACGAGTAATTTCAAAAAATCCTACGCACACGCAAGATCATGGTGATGCATAGCAACGAGAGGGGAGAGTGTTGTCTATGTACCGAGACCGAAGCGAAGCGTTGACGCAACGAGAGGAAGTAGTCGACGCCTTCCCGGTCCAACCGATCCAAGCACAGCATTCGCACCTCCGAAGTTCTTGACACACGTATCGCTCGATGACGCACCTTCAACTCCGATCCAGCAGAGGTACGGGAGGAGTTTCACAAGACGACGGCGAGGACAATCTTGATGTTCAATAACCGCAGGCTTCGCCTAAGCACCGCACAATATGACCGAGGTGTAATATCGTGGAGGGGGCACCGACACGCTAAGGAACGATCACGATGATCAACTTGTGTCCATGGGTGCCCCTACCCCGTAGATATAAAGGAGTGGAGGAGGGAGGGCCGCCCTCTTCTATGGCGCGCCTTGGGGTGTCCTACTCCCACCGAGTAGGATTCCCTTCCTAGTCCAACTAGGAGTCCTTCCATGTATTAGAGTAGGAGACAAGGAAGGGAAGAGAGAAGGAAGGAAGGAGGGGGTGCGTTCTCCCCTAGTCCAATTTGGACTAGGCCATGGGGGCACCTGCCCTAGGCAGCCCTCTCTCCAGGCCCAATAAGGCCCAATACTTCTCCCCGCGAATTCCTGTAACTCTCCCAGATCTGATAAATACCCAATCACTGAACCTTTCCGAACTCCGAATATAGTCGTCCAATATATCGATCTTTACGCCTCGACCATTTCGAGACTCGCCATGTCCTCGATCTCATCCGGACTAACTCCTTCGTACATCAAAACTCATAAACTCATAATATAACTATCATCAAACCTTAAGCGCAGGACTTACGGTTCGAGAACAGTAGACATGACCGAGACACGCTCCGTCAATAACCAATAGCGGGACCTGATGCCCATATTGGTTCCTACATATTCTACGAAGATCTTTATCGGTCAGACCGCATAACAACATACGTTGTTCCCTTTGTTATCGGTATGTTACTTGCCCGAGATTCGATCGCGTATCCGATACCTAGTTCAATCTCGCTATCGCAAGTCTCTTTAGTCGCTCCGAATACATCATCTCGCAACTAACTCATTAGTTGCAATGCTTGCAAGGCTTAAGTGATGTGCATTACCGAGAGGGCCCAGAGATACCTCTCCGACATTCGAGTGACAAATCCTAATCTCAAATACGCCAACCCAACAAGTACCTTTGGAGACACTCAGAGCACCTTTATAATCACCCGCCAGTAGACGCTTGGTAGCACACAAAGTGTTCCTCCGATAAACGGAGTTGCATAATCTCATAGTCATAGGAACATGTATAAGTCATGAAGAAAGCAATAGCAACATACTAAACAATCGGGTGCTAAGCTAATGAATGGGTCATGTTAATCGATCATTCAACTAATGATGTGATCCCTTAATCAAATAACAACTCTTTGTCCATGGTTAGGAAACATAACCATCTTTGATTAACAAGCTAGTCAAGTAGAGGCATACTAGTGACACTGCTTGTCTATATATTCACACATGTATTATGTTTCCGTTAATACAATTCTAGCATGAATAATAAACATTTATCATGATATAAGGAAATAAATAATAACTTTATTATTGCCTCTAGGGCATATTTCCTTCAGCCTCCCACTTGCACTAGAGTCAAGAATCTAGATCACATCACCATGTGATTAACATCGATAGTTCACATCATCATGTGATTAACACCATAGTTCACATCGCCATGTGATCAACACTCAAAGGGTTTACTAGATTCAGTAATCTAGTTCACATCGCTATGTGATTAACACCCAAAGAGTACTAAGGTGTGATCATGTTTTGCTTGTGAGAGAATCTTAGTCAACGGGTCTTTCACATTCGATCCATTATGTATTTTGCAATTTTTATGTCTACAATGCTCGCACGGAGCTACTCTAGCTAATTGCTCCCACTTTCAATATGTATCTAGATCGAGACTTAGAGTCATCCAGATCGGTGTCAAAACTTGCATCGACGTAACCCTTTACTTTTAACCTTTTGTCACCTCCATAATCGAGAAACATATCCTTATTCCCCTAAGGATAATTTTGACCGCTGTCCAGTGATCTACTCCTAGATCACTATTGTACTCCCTTGCTAACATCAGTGTAGGGTATACAATAGATCTGGTACACAGCATGGCATACTTTATAGAACCTATGGCTGAGGCATAGGGAATGACTTTCATTCTCTTTCTATCTTCTGCCGTGGTCGGGTTTTGAGTCTTACTCAATTTCACACCTTGTAATACAAGCAAGAACTCTTTCTTTGACTGCTCCATTTTGAACTACTTCAAAATCTTGTCAAGGTATGTACTCATTGAAAAAAACTTATCAAGCCGCTTTTGATCTATCTCTATAGATCTTGATGCTCAATATGTAAGCAGCTTCACCGAGGTCTTTCTTTGAAAACTCCTTTCAAACACTCCTTTATGCTTTGCGTATAATTCTACATTATTTCTCGATCTACAATATGTCATTCACATATACTTATCGTAAATGTCGAGTGCTCCCACTCACTTTCTAGTAAATACAGTGTTTATCGCAAGTCTGATAAACTATATGCTTTGATCAACTTATCAAGCGATATTCCAACTCCGAGATGCTTGCACCAACCATAGATGGATCGCCGACCTTGCACATTTTGTTAGCACCTTTAGGATTGACAAAACCTTCGTTGCATCATATACAACTCTTCTTTAATAAATCCATTAAGAAATAAAGTTTTGACATCCTTTGCCAGATTTCAAAAAATGTGGCAATTGCTAACATGATTCTGGACAGATTTTAAGCATCGATACGAGTGAGAAAATCTCATTATATTCAACATATTGAACTTTGTCAAAACCTTTTTCGACAAGTCTAGCTTTGTAGATAGTAACACTACTATCATCCGCCTTCCTCTTGAAGATCCATTTATTTTCTATGGCTTGCCGATCATCGGCAACTCAACCAAAGTCCACACTTTGTTCTCATACATGGATCCCATCTCGCATTTCATGGCCTTAAGCCATTTTATGGAATCTGGCTCATCATCGCCTCATAGTTCGAGGTTCATCATGGTTTAGTAACATGACTTCCGTAACAGGATTACCGCATTCACTCGTGCGGACTGCACTGAAGACCTATGAGGTTCAGAGTAACTTGATCCAAGTTTCATGATCATCATCATTAGCTTCCTCACTAATTGGTGTAGTAGTCACCGAACAGATTTTGTGATGAACTACTTTCCAATAAGGGAGAAGGTACAATTACCTTATCAAGTTTTACTTTCCTCCCACTCACTTCTTTCGAGAGAAACTCCTTCTAGAAAGGATCCGCTTAGCAACGAATGTCTTGCCTTCGATCTGTGATAGAAGGTGTACCCAACTGCCTCTTTTGGGTATCCTATGAAGACATATTTCTCCTATTTGGGTTCGAGCTATCGTTGAAGCTTTTTCACATAAGCATCGAGCCCCAAATTTTAAGAAACGAAACTTTGGTTTCTTGCTAAACCACGCTCATATAGTGTCGCCTCAACGGATTTAGATGGTGCCCTATTTAATGTGAATGCATCTATCTCTAATGCATGATCCCAAAACGATATTGGTAAATCGGTAAGAAACATCATAGATTGTACTATATCCAATAAAGTACGGTTATGACGCTCGACACACCATTATGATGTGGTGTTCCGTGGCATGAACTTGTGAGACTATTCCACATTGTTTTAATTGAAGACCAAACTTGTAACTCAAATATTTGTCTCCGCGATCGATCGAGAAACTTTATTTTTCTTGTTACGATGATTTTCCACTTCACTCGAAATTCTTTTGAACCTTTCAATTATTTCAGACTTATGTTTCATCAAGTAGATATACCCATATCTACTCAAATCATCTATGAAGGTCGAAAATAACGATACCCGCCATGAGCCTTAACACTCATCGGATCGCATACATCAAGATGTATTATTTCCAATAAGTCAGTTGCTCGCCCATCGCTTCCGAGAACGGAGTCTTAGTCATCTTGCCCATGAGGCATGGTTCGCAAGCATCAAGTGATTCATAATCAAGTGATTCCAAAATCCCATCAAGATGGAGTTTCTTCATGCGCTTTACACCAATATGACCTAAACGGCAAAGGCTACAAATAAGTTGCACTATCATTATTAACTTTGCATCTTTTGGTTTCAATATTATGAATATGTGTATCACTACGATCGAGATCCAATGAACCATTTTCATTGGGTGTAACCATATCAGGTTTTATTCATGTAAATGAACAACAGTTTATTTTCTTACTTAAATGAATAAATCGATTGCAATAAACACGATCAAATCATATTCATGCTCAACGCAAACACCAAATAACATTTATTTAGGTTCAACACTAATCCCGAAAGTATAGGGAGTGCGATGATGATCATATCAATGTTGAAACTACTTTCAACACACATCGTCACTTCACCCTTAACTAGTTTCTCGCTTATTCGCAACTCCCTGCTTCGAAGTTACTACTCTTAGCAACCTAACCAGTACCAAATACCGAGGGGTTGCTATAAACACTAGTAAAGTACACATCAATAACATGTATATCAAATATACCTTTGTTCACTTTGCCATCCTTCTTATCCGCCAAATACTTGGGGTAGTTCGCTTCCAAAGGACAGTCCCTTTGCAAGAGAAGCACTTAGTCTCGTGCTTAGGTCTAGACTTGGGCTTCTTCACTTGAGCAAGAACTTGCTTGCCGCTCTTCTTGAAGTTCCCTTCTATCCCTTTGCCCTTTTCTTGAAACTAGTGGTCTTGTTAACCATCAACACTTGATGTTCTTTCTTGATTTCTACCTTCATCGATTTCATCATCATGAAAAACTCGGAATCATTTTCCATCCCTTGCATACTATAGTGCATCACGAAGTTCTAGTAACTTAGTGATGGTGACTAGAGAATTCTCAATCACTATCTTATCTCGAAGATTAACTCCCACTTGATTCAAGCGATTGAAGTACCTGCATAATCTGAGCACATGCTCACTAGTTGAGCGATTCTCTCCATCTTTTAGCTTTAGAACTTGTTGGAGACTTCAGATCTCTCAACTCGGTATTTGCTGGAAATAATAACTTCAATACCGAACATTTCATATGGTCCATGATGTTCAAAACATCTTTGAAGTCCCGATTCTAAGCCATAAAGCATGGTGCACAAAACTATCAAGTAGTCACCATATTGAGCTAGCCAAACGCTCATAACGCCTCAGATCCGCTCCTCGCAATAGGTCCGCTACCTAGCGTGCATTAGACATAATTCTTCCGCAAAGAATGAGGATAAACTCGATCGCAGATCTAATCCGCATCATTGCTACTAACATTTTTCAACACAATTTTCTAGGAACATATCAAAATAAACATATGAAAGCAACAACGCAAGCTATTGATCTTACAACATAATTTACAAAATACTACCAGACTAAGTTCATGATAAATTTAAGTTCAATTAATCATATTACTTAAGAACTCCCACTTAGATGTACATCTCTAGTCATCTAAGTGATCACGTGATCCAAATCAACTAAACCATAACCGATCATCACGTGAGATGGAGTAGTTTTCAATGGTGAACATCAAGATGTTGATCATATCTACTATATGATTCACGCCGACCTTTCGGTCTCCGTGTTCGAGGCCATATTCGCATATGCTAGGCTCGCAAGTTTAACTCGAGTATTCGCATGGTGCAAAACTGGCTTGCACCCATTGTAGATGGACGAGAGCTTATCACACCCGATCATCACGGGTGTCCGGGCACGACTAACTTTGGCAATGGTGCATACTCAGGAGAACACTTTTGATAATTAGTGAGAGATCATCTTAAAATGCTACCGCAATCAAAGCAAGAATAAGATGTATAATAGATAAACATCATATGCAATCAAAATATGTGACATGATATGGCCATGATCATCTTGCGCCTTTGATCTCCATCTCCAAAGTATCATCATGATCTCTATCGCCACCGCACGACACCATGATCTTCATCATCTTGATCTATATCAATGTGTCATCACATGGTCGCCTCGCCAACTATTGCTCTTAACTATTGCTATCGTGATAGCGATAAAGTAAAGCAATTATTTGGCACTTGCATCTTTATGCAACAAAGAGACAACCATAGGGCTTCGCCAGCTTGTCGATAACTTCAACAAAACATGATCATCTCATACAACAACTTATATCTCATCACGCCTTGACCATATCACATCACAACATGCCCTGCAAAAACAAGTTAGACGCCCTCTACTTTGTTGTTGCAAATTTTACGTGGCTGCTACGGGCTTAAGCAAGAACCAATCTCACCACGATCAAAACCACAATGATAGTTTGTCAAATAGACTCCGCTTTAACCTTCGAAGGACCGGCATAGCCACACTCGTTCAACTAAAGTTGAGAAACCGACACCGCCAGCCACCGTGGTGCAAAGCACGCCGAGAACCAGCCTCCAGAAGCGCACGCGTAATGTCGGTCCGGCCGCTTCATCAAACAATACCGCCAACCAAAGTATGACATGCGGTAGGCAAGATGACTTATATCGCCCACAACTCACTTGTGTTCTACTCGCATATAACATCAACGCATAAAACCTGGCTCTGATGCCATCTAGGAACGAGTAATTTCAAAAATTCCTACGCACACGCAAGATCATGGTGATGCATAGCAACGAGAGGGAGAGTGTTGTCTACGCATTCGAGACCGGGCGAAGTGTTGACGCAACGAGAGGAAGTAGTCGACGCCTTCCGGTCCAACCGATCCAAGCACAGCATTCGCACCTCCGAAGTTCTTGACACACGACAGCTCGATGACGCACAATCAACTCCGATCCAGCAGAGGTACGGGAGGAGTTTTGTCAAGACGACGGCGTGGTGACGATCTTGATGTTCAACTATCGCAGGCTTCGCCTAAGCACCGCACAATATGACCGAGGTGTAATATCGGGAGGGGGCACCGACACGGCTAAGGAACGATCACGATGATCAACTTGTGTGTCCATGGGGTGCCCCTACCCCGTGATATAAAGGAGTGGAGGAGGAGGGCCAGCCTCTTCTATGGCGCTACTTGGGTGTCCTACTCCCACCGGAGTAGGATTCCCTTCCTAGTCCAACTAGGAGTCCTTCCATGTATTAGGAGTAGGAGACAAGGAAGGGAAGAGAGAAGGAAGGAAGGAGGGGTGCGGTTCCTCCCCTAGTCCAATTCGGACTAGGCCATGGGCGCCTGCCCTAGGCAGCCTCTCTTCCAGGCCCAATAAGGCCCAATACTTCCCCAAGAATTCTCAGAACTCTCCCAGATCCGATAAATACCCAATCACTCGAACCTTCCGAACTTTGAATATAGTCGTCCAATATATCGATCTTTACGCCTCGACCATTTCGAATTCTCGTCATGTCCCCGATCTCATCCGGACTCCAAACTCCTTCGTACATCAAAACTCATAAACTCATAATATAACTATCATCAAACCTTGCTGCAGGACTCTACGGTTCGAGAACAGTAGACATGACCGAGACACGCTCTCGTCAATAACCAATAGCGGACCGGATGCCCATATTGGTTCCTACATATTCTACTAAGATCTTTATCGGTCAGAGCGCATAACAACATACGTTGTTCCTTTGTCATCGGTATGTTACTTGCCCGAGATTCGATCGTCGGTATCCGATACCTAGTTCAATCACGCTATCGCAAGTATCTTTACTGCTCCGAATACATCATCTCGAACTAACTCATTAGTTGCAATGCTTGCAAGGCTTAAGTGATGTGCATTACCGAGAGGGCCCAGAGATACCTCTCCGACATTCGAGTGACAAATCCTAATCTCAAATACGCCAACCCAACAAGTACCTTTGGAGACACCAGAGCACCTTTATAATCACCCAGCATTGCCAGACGCTTTGGTAGCACACAAAGTGTTCCTCCGTAAACGGAGTTGCATAATCTCATAGTCA
>JAHHZJ010005725.1:0-15300 GCA_021437245.1 Aegilops speltoides | reverse complement strand
GAAAAGAGTTTCTCTCGAAAGAAGTAAGTGGGAGGAAAGTAGAACTTCGATGAAGTACTACCTCTCGAGCGGGAAAGTGGTGCAAGGCAGAAAATGTTCTGTGATGCCTACACCAACCAAGAGGAAAATAATGATGAGGATCAAGGTACTTCGGATCAAGTTGCTCTTGAACCGTAGGTCCACAAGGACACGTTCCGCACTGAGTGGTACGCAGCAACCCTGTCACGGAAATCATGTTGTTAGACAACGGTGAACCTCCGAACTATGAAGAAGCGATGGCGGGCCCGGATTTCAACAAATGGCTTGAAGCCATGATATCCGAGATAGAATCCATGTATGAAAACAAAGTATGGACATTGACAAACTTGCCCGATGATCGGCGAGCGATAGAAAACAAATGGATTTTTAAGAAGAAGACGGACGCGGATGGAAATGTTACCATCTATAAAGCTCGACTTGTCGCAAAGGGTTATCGACAAGTTCAAGGGATTGACTACGACGAGACATTCTCTCTCGTAGCGAAGCTGAAGTCCGTCCGAATCATGTTAGCAATTGCCGTATACTATGATTATGAGATATGGCAGATGGACGTCAAAACGGCATTCCTTAACGGACATCTTAAGGAAGAGCTGTATATGATGCAGCCGGAAGGTTTTGTCGATCCTAAGAACACTAACAAAGTATGCAAGCTCCAGCGATCCATTTATGGGCAGGTGCAAGCATCTCGGAGTTGGAACATTCGCTTTGATGAGATGATCAAAGCGTTTGGGTTTATGCAGACTTGTGGAGAAGCCTGCGTTTACAAGAAAGTGAGTGGGAGCTCTATAGCATTTCTCATATTATATGTAGATGACATACTCTTGATGGGAAATGATATAGAACTTCTGGACAGCATCAAGGCCTACTTGAGTAAGTGTTTTTCAATGAAGGACCTTGGAGAAGCTGCTTATATATTAGGCATCAAAATTTATAGAGATAGATCGAGACGCCTCATAGGTCTTTCACAAAGCACATACCTTGATAAGATTTTGAAGAAGTTCAAAATGGATCAGTCCAAGAAGGGGTTCTTGCCTGTGTTGCAAGTTGTAAGATTGAGCTCGGCTCGATCCACCGACCACGACAAAAGATAAAGAAGAGATGAGTGTCATCCCTATGCTTCACCATAGGATCTATTATGTATGCCATCTTGTGTACTGACACGATGTAAACCTTGCCGTAAGTTTGGTAGGAAGGTACCAAAGTAATCTGACAAGGAACACCGGACAACGGTCAAGAATATCTGAAGTACCGAGAAGGACAAAGGACATGTTTCTCGTTTATGGAGGTGACGAAGAGCTCGTCGTAAGGGTTACGTCGGCGCTAGCTTCGACACGATCTGATGACTCTAAGTCACAAACCGGATCGTGTATATGTTGAATGGTGGAGCGATGGTAGTGCGGTGTTGCAAGCGAAGCGTCGTGGCGGGATCTACATGTGAAGCGGAGTATATGGCAGCCTCGGAGGCAGCGCATGAAGCAATTTGGGTGAAGGAGTTCATCACCGACCTAGGAGTCATGCCCAGTGCGTCAGGGCCGATCAAACTCTTCTGTGACAACACTGGAGCTATTGCCCTTGCCAAGGAGCCCAGGTTTCACAAGAAGACAAGGCACATCAAGCGTCGCTTCAACTCCATCCGTGAAAATGTTCAAGATGGAGACATAGAAATTTGCAAAGTACATTCGGATCTGAATGTCGCAGATCCGTTGACTAAACCTCTCTCGCGAGCAAAACATGATCAACACCAGAGCTCTATGGGTGTTCGATTCATCACAATGTAACTAGATTATTGACTCTAGTGCAAGTGGGAGACTGTTGGAAATATGCCCCAGAGGCAATAATAAAAGCATTATTATTATATTTCTTTGTTCATGATAATTGTCTTTTATTCATGCTATAACTGTATTATCCGAAAATCGTAATACACGTGTGAATACATAGACCATAATATGTCCCTAGTAAGCCTCTAGTTGACTAGCTCGTTGATCAACAGATAGTCATGGTTTCCTGGCTATGGACATTGGATGTCATTGATAACGGGATCACGTCATTAGGAGAATGATGTGATGGACAAGACCCAATCCTAAGCATAGCACAAGATCGTGTAGTTCGTTTGCTAGAGCTTTTCCAATGTCAAGTATCTTTTCCTTAGACTATGAGATCGTGTAACTCCCGGATACCGTAGGAGTGCTTTGGGTGTATCAAACGTCTGGCGTGGCGGGTGACTATAAAGGTGCACTACAGGTATCTCCGAAAGTGTTTGTTGGGTTGACACGGATCGAGACTGGGATTTGTCACTCCGTATGACGGAGAGGTATCTCTGGGCCCACTCGATAATGCATCATCATAATGAGCTCAAAGTGACCAAGTGGTTGGTCACGGGATCATGCATTCTGATGCAGTAAAGTGACTTGCCGTAACGAGGCTGAACAAGGTATTGGGATACCGACGATCGAGTCTCGGGCAAGTAACGCACCGATTAACAAAGGGAATTGTATACGGGGTTGTTTAATCCTCGACATCGTGGTTCATCCGATGAAATCATGGAGGAGCATGTGGGAGCCAACATGGGTATCCAGATCCGCTGTTGGTTATTGCCCGAGAGTCGTCTCGGTCATGTCTACGTGTCTCCGAACCCGTAGGGTCTACACATAAGGTTCGGTGATGCTAGGGTTGTATGAATATGAGTATGCAGCATACGAATGTTGTTCGAGTCCGGATGAGATCCCGGACGTCACGAGGAGTTTCGAATGGTCCGGAGGTAAAGAATTACATATAGCAAGTGGTATTTGACCATCGGGAAAGTTTAGGGTCACCCGTAATGTCTGGGACCACCGGAAGGGTCCCAGGCGTCCACCGGTGGGGCCACCCATCCGGAGGCCCCATGGGCTGAAGTGGGAGGAGCCAGCCCATAGTGGGCTGGTCGCCCCTAGGCCCACCTGCGCCTAGGGTTGAAACCCTAGGGTGGGGCGCCCCACATGCCTTGGGAGGCACTCCACCCCACAGCCGCCGCCCCTTGGGAGATTGAATCTCCCGGGGCGGTGCCCCACTGGGGCCTATATAAAGGAGGGCAAGGGAGGCTGCGGACCACGTGCATTGGCGCCTCCTCCCCCTGCTACACCTCGTCCTCCTCCCGCAGCAGCTTGGCGAAGCCTGCGGAGTTCTGCTGCATCCACCACCACGCCGTCGTCTTTGCTAGATCATCATCAACCTCTCCTTCCCTTGCTGGATCAAGAAGGAGGAGACGTCTCCGTCCGTCACGTGTGTTGAACGCGGAGGTGTTGTCTGTTCAGCACTTGGTCATCAGTGATCTGAATCACGGCGAGTACGACTCCATCATCACCATCCCCTTGAACGCTTCCGCACGCGATCTACAAGTGGTATGTAGATGCAAACTCACTCCCTTGACTCGTTGCTTAGATGAACTCATAGATGGATCTTGGTAAAACCGTAGGAAATTTTTTAATTTTCTGCAACGTTCCCCAACAGTTTCTGAAGGAAATATGCCCTAGAGGCAATAATAAAGTTATTATTTATTTCCTTATTTCATGATAAATGTTTATCATTCATGCTAGAATTGTATTAACCGGAAACATGATACATGTGTGAATGCATAAACAAACAACATGTCACTAGTATGCCTCTACTAGACTAGCTTGTTAATCAAAGATGGTTATGTTTCCTAACCTTGAACAAAGAGTTGTTATTTGATTAACAAGGTCACATCATTAGTAGAATGATCGATTGACATGACCCATTTCCATTAGCTTAGCACACGATCGTTTAGTATGTTGCTCTGCTTTTATCCATGACTTATACATGTTCCTGTAACTATGAGATTATGCAACTCCGTTTACGGAGGAACACTTTGGTGCTACCAAAGCGTCACAGCGAATCGGGTGATTATAAAGGAGTACTACAGGTGTCTCCAAAGGCGTATGTTGGGTTGGCGTATTTGAGATTAGGTTTTGTCACTCCGATTGTCTGGAGAGGTATCTCTGGGCCCTCTCGGTAATACACATCATCGAAGCCTTGCAAGCATTACAACTAATGAGTTAGCTGTGAGATGATGTATTACGGAGCGAGTAAAGAGACTTGCCGCTTAACGAGATTGAACTAGGTATTGGATACCGACGATCGAATCTCGAGCAAGTAACATACCGATGACAAAGGGAACAACGTATGTTGTTATGCGGTCGACCGATAAAGATCTTCGTAGAATATGTAGGAACCAATATGGGCATCCGGTCCGCTATTGGTTATTGACCGAGACGTGTCTCGGTCATGTCTACATGTTCTCGAACCGTAGGGTCCTGCACGCTTAAGGTTTCGATGGCGCTTATCATGAGTTTATGTATTTTGATGTACCGAAGAAGTTGAGTCCCGGATGTGATCACGGACATGAAGAGGAGTCTCGAAATGGTCGAGACATAAAGATTGATATATTGGAAGCCTATATTTGGAGTTGGAATGGTTCCGGGTGAAATCGAAATTCTGGGAGTACCGGAGGTTCTGGAACCCCGGAACTAAATGGGCCTTAGTGGGCCTCGAGGGAGAAGAGGAGGGGCGGCGGGGGCAGGCAGCGCCCCTCCCCTAGTCCGAATAGGACAAGGAGGCGCCCCCCTCCTTCCCCCCCCCAATCCTACTCCAACTAGGAAGGGGAGTCCTACTCCGGTGGGAGTAGGACTCCTCCAGCGCCTCCTCTGGGCCGGCCGCACCCCCTTGCTCCTTTATATACGAGGCGGGGGCACCTAGAACACACAAGTTTGATCTACGGATCGTTCCTTAGCCGTGTCGGTGCCCCCTCCACCATAATCCACCTCGGTCATATCGTCGCGAAGCTTAGGCGAAGCTTCTGCTGGCCGTAGAACATCAAGATCGTCACCACGCCGTCGTCTTGTGGAACTCTCCCTCGACACTCGGCTGGATCGAGTCGAGGGACGTCATCAGCTATGCGTGTGTCAAGAACTGGGGCGCCGAGTAACGGCGCGGGATCGTCGGATCGCGAGGAGAGCGTCGACTACTTCCTCTACGTTGTGATCGCTTCGCTTCGGGTCTACGAGTGCGTAGACAACACTCTCCCCTCTCATTGCTATGCATCACCATGATCTTGCGTGTGCGTAGGAAAATTTTTGAAATTACTACGTTATCCAACAGTTTCAACCCTAGGCGCAGGGGGTGGGCCAAGGGGGGCGCACCAGCCCACTATGGGCTGGTTCCCCTCCCCACTTCAGCCCATGGGGCCCTCCGGGATGGGTGGCCCCACCCGGTGGACCCCCGGGACACTTCCGGTGGTCCCAGTACAATACCGGGTGACCCCGAAACTTTCCCGATGGCCGAAACAGCACTTCCTATATATAATTCTTTACCTCCGGACCATTCCGAAACTCCTCGTGACGTCCGGGATCTCATCCGGGACTCCGAACAACATTCAGTTTGCTGCATACTCATATTCATACAACCCTAGCGTCCCCGAACCTTAAGTGTGTAGACCCTACGGGTTCGGGAGACACGTAGACATGACCGAGACGACTCTCGGGCAATAACCAACAGCGGGATCTGGATACCCATGTTGGCTCCCACATGCTCCTCGATGATCTCATCGGATGAACCACGATGTCGAGGATTCAAACATCCCCGTATACAATTCCCTTTGTCAATCGGTACGTTACTTGCCCGAGACTCGATCGTCGGTATCCCAATACCTCGTTCAGTCTCGTTACCGGCATGTCACTTTACTCGTACCGTAATGCATGATCCCGTGACCAAACACTTGGTCACTTTGAGCTCATTATGATGATGCATTACCGAGTGGGCCCAGAGATACCTCTCCGTCATACGGAGTGACAAATCTAGTCTCGATCCGTGTCAACCCAACAGACACTTTCGAGATACCATAGTGCACCTTTATAGTCACCCAGTTACGTTGTGACGTTTGGTACACCCAAAGCACTCCTACGGTGTCCGGGAGTTACACGATCTCATGGTCTAAGGAAAAGATACTTGACATTGGAAAAGCTCTAGCAAACGAACTACACGATCTTGTGCTATGCTTAGGATTGGGTCTTGTCCATACCGTTATCAACGACATCCAATGTCCATAGCCAGGAAACCATGACTATCTGTTGATCAACGAGCTAGTCAACTAGAGGCTTACTAGGGACATATTATGGTCTATGTATTCACACGTGTATTATGATTTCCGGATAATATAGTTATAGCATGAATAAAGACAATTATCATGAACAAGGAAATATAATAATATTCCTTTTTATTATTGCCTCTAGGGCATATTTCCAACAGTCTCCCACTTGCACTAGAGTCAATAATCTAGTTACATTGTGATGAATCGCACGCCCATAGAGTTACGGTGTTGATCATGTTTTGCTCATGAGAGAGGTTTAGTCAGCGGATCTGCGACATTCAGATCCGTATGTACTTTGCAAATATCTATGTCTCCATCTTGAACATTTTCACGGATAGAGTTGAAACGACGCTTGATGTGCTGGTCTTCTTGTGAAACACGGGCTCCTTGGCAAGGGCAATAGCTCCAAGTGTTGTCACAGAAGAGTTTGATCGCCCCGACGCATTGGGTATGACTCCTAGGTCGGTGATGAACTCCTTCACCCAAATTGCTTCATCGCGCTGCCTCAAGAGGCTGCCATGTACTCCGCTTCACATGTAGATCCCGCCACGACACTCTGCTTGCAATTGCACCACTCTTGCTCCACCATTCAACATATACACGATCCGGTTTGTGACTTAGAGTCATCGGATCTGTGTCGAAGCTAGCGTCGGCGTAACCCTTCTGACGAGCTCTTTGTCACCTCCATAAGCGAAAACATGTCCTTTGTCCTTTTCAGGTACTTCAGGATATTCTTGACCGTTGTCTAGTGTTCCTTGCCGGGATTACTTTGGTACCTTCCTACCAAACTTATGGCAAGGTTTACATCAGGTCTGGTACACAGCATGGCATACATAATAGATCCTATGGCTGAAGCATAGGGGATGACACTCATCTCTTCTTTATCTTTTGTCGTGGTCAGGCATTGAGCCGAGCTCAATCTCACACCTTGCAACACAGGCAAGAACCCTTTCTTGGACTGATCCATTTTGAATTTCTTCAAAATCTTATCAAGGTATGTGCTTTGTGAAAGACCTACGAGGCGTCTTGATCTATCCCTATAGATCTTGATGCCTAATATGTAAGCAGCTTCTCCAAGGTCCTTCATTGAAAAACACTTATTCAAGTAGGCCTTAATGCTGTCCAAAAGTTCTATATCATTTCCCATCAAGAGTATGCATCTACATATAATATGAGAAATGCTAAGAGCTCCCACTCACTTTCTTGTAAACGCAGGCTTCTCCATAAGTCTGCATAAACCCAAACGCTTTGATCATCTCATCAAAGCGAATGTTCTAACTCCGAGATGCTTGCACCAGCCCATAAATGGATCGCTAGAGCTTGCATACTTTGTTAGCATTATTAGGATCGACAAAACCTTCCAAATGCATCATATACGATTCTTCCTTAAGATGTCCGTTAAGGAATGCCGTTTGACGTCCATCGCCATATCTCATAATCATAGTATCGGCAATTGCTAACATGATTCGGACGGACTTCACCTTCACGGAGATAATGTCTCATCGTAGTCAACCCCTTGAACTTGTCGATAACCCTTAGCAACAAGTCGAGCTTTATAGATGGTAACATTTCCATCGCGTCCGTCTTCTTCTTAAAGATCCATTTGTTTTCTATCGCCGCCAATCATCGGCAAGTCTATCAAAGTCCATACTTTGTTTTCATACATGGATTCTATCTCGGATCGCATGGCTTCAAGCCATTTGTTGGAATCTGGGCCCGCCATCGCTTCTTCATAGTTGAAGGTTCACCATTGTCTAACAACATGATTTCCGGGACAGGGTTGCCGTACCACTCACTGGTGCGAACGTGTCCTTGTGGACCTCTGAAGTTCGAGAGCAACTTGATCCAAGTACCTTGATCATCATCATTATTTTCCTCTCCGATTGGTGTAGGCATCACAGAACATTTTCTGAGCTACACTACTTTTCTGTTCAAGAGGTAGTACTTCATCGAGTTCTACTTTCCTCCCACTTACTTCTTTCGAGAGAAACTCTTTTTCCAGAAAGGATCCGTTCTTGGCAACAAAGATCTTGCCCTCGGATCTTAAGTAGAAGGTATACCCAATGGTTTCTTTAGGGTATCCTATGAAGACGCATTTTTCCGACTTGGGTTCGAGCTTTTCAGGTTGAAGTTTCTTGACATAAGCATCGCATCCCCAAACTTTTAGAAACGACAGCTTAGGTTTCTTCCCAAACCATAATTCATACGGTGTCGTCTCAACGGATTTAGACGGTGCCCTATTTAAAGTGAATGTAGCTGTCTCTAGAGCGTATCCCCAAAATGATAGCGGTAAATCGGTAAGAGACATCATAGACCACACCATATCCAATAGAGTGCGATTACGATATTCGGACACACCGTTACGCTGAGGTGTTCCAGGTGGCGTGAGTGGTGAAACGATTCCACATTTCCTTGAGTGCGTACCAAATTCGTGACTTAAATATTCTCCTCCACGATCTGATCGTAGGAACTTTATCTTTCGGTCACGTTGATTCTCTACCTCATTCTGAAATTCTTTGAACTTTTCAAAGGTCTCGGACTTGTGTTTCATCAAGTAGACATACCCATATCTACTCAAGTCATCAGTGAGAGTGAGAACATAACGATATCCTCCGTGGGCTTCAACGCTCATTGGACCGCACACATCGGTATGTATGATTTCCAACAAGTTGGTTGCTCGCTCCATTGTTCCGGAGAACGGAGTCTTGGTCATTTTGCCCATTAGGCATGGTTTGCATGTGTCAAACGATTCATATTCGAGAGACTCTAAAAGTCCATCAGCATGGAGCTTCTTCATGCGCTTGACACTAATGTGACCAAGGCGGCAGTGCCACAAGTATGTGGGACTATCGTTATCAACTTTACATCTTTTGGTATTCACACTATGAATATGTGTAATATTACGCTCGAGATTCATTAAGAATAAACCATTGACCATTGGGGCATGACCATAAAACATATCTCTCATATAAATAGAACAACCATTATTCTCGGATATAAATGAGTAGCCATCTCGTATCAAACGAGATCCAGATACAATGTTCATGCTCAAACTTGGCACCAAATAACAATTATTAAGGTTTAAAACTAATCCCGTAGGTAAATGTAGAGGTAGCGTGCGACGGCGATCACATCGACCTTGGAACCATTCCCGACGCAAGATCGTCACCTCGTCCTTCGCCAGTCTCCGCTTATTCCGCAGCTCTGCTTGTGAGTTACAAATATGAGCAACGCACCGTATCAAATACCGGTGAGTTACTACGAGTCTTGGTAAGGTACACATCAATTACATGTATATCAAATATACCTTTGCTGTTGCCGGCCTTCTTGTCCGCTAAGTATTTGGGGCAGTTCCGCTTCCAGTGACCCTTCCCTTTGCAATAAAAGTACTCAGTCGGCAACTGGCTTACCCGGCGCGGCAACATCCTTGCCATCTTTCTTGAAGTTCTTCTTGCCCTTGCCCTTCTTGAACTTAGTTGTTTTATTGACCATCAACACTTGATGTTCCTTCTTGATTTCTACCTCTGCTGACTTCAGCATTGAAAACACTTCAGGAATGGTTTTCACCATCCCTTGCATATTGTAGTTCATCACAAAGCTCTTGTAGCTTGGTGGGAGCGATCAAGGATTCTGTCAATGACCGCCTCATCCGGAGGTTAATGTCCACCGGGACAAAGCGGTTGTGCAACCTGCACATTTTGAGTATGTGCTCACCGACGAACTATTTTCCTCCATCTTACAACTATAGAACTTGTCGGAGACTTCATATCTCTCGACCCGGCATGAGCTTGGAAAACTAGTTTCATCTCCTCGAACATCTCATATGCTCCGTGTTGCTCAAAACGCTTTTGGAGCCCGGTTCTAAGTCTGTAAAGCATGCCGACCGAGCGAGGGAGTAATCATCGGCGTGAGACCGCCAAGCGTTCATAACGTCTTGGTTCTCTGGACGGTGCATCACCTAGCGGTCCTTCAAGGACATATTGTTTCCTGGCAGCTATGAGGATGATCCTCAGGTTCCGGACCCAGTCCGTATAGTTGCTGCCATCATCTTTCAGCTTGGTTTTCTCTAGGAACGTGTTGAAGTCCATGTTGACATGAGCGTTGGCCATTTGATCTACAAGACATATTTGCAAAGGTTTTAGACTAAGTTCATGATAATTAAGTTCATCTAATCAAATTATTTTAATGAACTCCCACTCAGATTAGACATCCCTCTAGTCATCTAAGTGTTACACGATCCGAGATGACTTGGTCGTGTCCGATCATCACGTGAGACAGACTAGTCATCATCGGTGAACATCTCCATGTTGATTGTATCTTCCATACGACTCGTATTCGACCTTTCGATCTATGTGTTCCGAGGCCATGTTTGTACATGCTAGGCTCGTCAAGTTAACCCTAAGTGTTTTTGCATGTGTAAAACTGTCTTACACCCGTTGTATGTGAACGTAACAATCTATCACACTCGATCATCATGTGGTGCTTCGAAACGACGAACTTTAGCAACGGTGCACAGTTAGGGGAGAACACTTCTTGAAATTGTTGTAAGGGATCATCTTATTTACTACCGTCGTTCTAAGTAAACAAGATGCATAAACATAATAAACATCACATGCAATTATATAGTAGTGACATGATATGGCCAATATCATATAGCTCATTTGATTCCATCTTCGGGGCTCCATGATCATCTTTGTCACCGGCATGACACCATGATCTCCATCATCATGATCTCCATCATCGTGTCTTCATGAACTTGTCACGCCAATGACTACTTCTACTTCTATGGCTAACACGTTTAGCAATAAAGTAAAGTAATTTACGTGGCGTTCTTCAATGACACGCAGGTCATACAAAAAATAAAGACAACTCCTATGGCTCCTGCCGGTTGTCATACTCATCGACATGCAAGTCGTGATTCCTATTACAAGAACATGATCTCATACATCACAATATATCATTCATCATTCATCACAACTTTTGGCCATATCATATCACAAGACACTTGCTGCAAAAACAAGTTAGACGTCCTCTAATTGTTGTCGCAAGTTTTACGTGGCTTCTATAGGTGATCTAGCAAGAACGTTTTCTTACCTACGTTAAAGCCACAACGTGATTTGTCAACTTCTATTTACCCTTCATAAGGACCCTTTTAAATCGAATCCGCTCCAACTAAAGTGGGAGAGCGACACCCGCCACCACCTTATGCAACTAGTGCATGTCAATCGGGTGGAACCGGTCTCACGTAAGCGTACGTGTAAGGTTGGTCCGGGCCGCTTCATCCCACAATACCGCTGGAGTAAAATAAGACTAGTAGCGGCAAGCAAGTTGACAAGATCTACGCCCACAACAAATTTGTGTTCTACTCATGCAATAGAGAACTACGCATAGACCTGGCTCATGATGCCACTGTTGGGGAACGTTGCAGAAAATTAAAATTTTTCCAACGGTTTCACCAAGATCCATCTATGAGTTCATCTAAGCAACGAGTGAAAGGAGAGATGCATCTACATACCACTTTGTAGATCGCGAGCGGAAGCGTTCAAAATAAGGGCGTTGAGGTAGTCGTTCTCGTCGTGATCCTATCACCGGAGATCCTAGCGCCGAACGGACGGCACCTCCGCGTTCAACACACGTACGGTCAGCGTGACGTCTCCTCCGTCTTGATCCAGCAAGGGGAAGGAGAGGTTGATGATGATCGGCAGCAGACGACGACGGCGTGGTGGTGGATGCAGAGAACTCCCAGGCTTCGCCAAGCAAGCGTGGGAGGAGGAAGAGGTGTAGGCTGGGAGGAGGCGCCAGAACTTCCAGTGCGGCCGCCCTCCCTCCTCCTTTATATAGGCCCCGGGCGCCGCCCTGGAGATGCAATCTCCCAAGGGGCGGCGGCAGGGGGTTGAGTACCCCAAGGCAAGTGGTGCACCTCCCCCACCCTAGGATTTCAACCCTAGGCGCAGGGGGTGGGCCAAGGGAGGCGCACCAGCCCACTATGGGCTGGTTCCTCTCCCCACTTCAGCCCATGGGGCCCTCCGGGATGGGTGGCCCCACCCGGTGGACCCCTAACACTTCCGTGGTCCCAGACAATCTGGGTGACCGAAACTTTCCCGATGGCCGAAACAGCACTTCCTATATATAATTCTTTACCTCCGGACCATTCCAAAACTCCTCGTGACGTCCGGGATCTCATCTGGGACTTCGAACAACATTCGGTTTGCTGCATACTCATATTCATACAACCCTAGCATCACCGAACCTTAAGTGTGTAGACCCTACGGGTTCGGGAGACACGTAGACATGACCGAGACGACTCTCGGGCAATAACCAACAGCGGGATCTGGATACCCATGTTGTCTCCCACATGCTCCTCGATGATCTCATCGGATGAACCACGATGTTGAGGATTCAAACATCCCCGTATACAATTCCCTTTGTCAATCGGTACGTTACTTGCCCGAGACTCGATCGTCGGTATCCCAATACCTCGTTCAGTCTCGTTACCGGCAAGTCACTTTACTCGCACCATAATGCATGATCCGTGACCAAACACTTGGTCACTTTGAGCTCATTATGATGATGCATTACGAGTGGGCGGAGATACCTCTCCGTCATGCGGAGTGACAAATCCCATCCTCGATCCGTGTCAACCCAACAGACACTTTCGGAGATACCAGTGCACCTTTATAGTCACCCGATTCGTTGTGACGTTTGGTACACCAAAGCACTCCTACGTGTCCGGGAGTTACGATCTCATGGTCTAAGGAAAAGATACTTGACATTGGAAAAGCTCTAGCAAGCGAACTACGATCTTGTGCTATGCTTAGGATTGGGTCTTGTCCATCACATCATTCTCCCAATGATGTGATCCCGTTATCAACGACATCCAATGTCCATAGCCAGGAAACCATGACTATCTGTTGATCAACGAGCTAGTCAACTAGAGGCTTACTAGGGACATATTATGGTCTATGTATTCACACGTGTATTACGATTTCCGGATAATACAGTTATAGCATGAATAAAGACAATTATGATGATCAAGGAAATATAATAATAATCCTTTTTATTATTTCCTCTAGGGCATATTTCCAACAGTGGGAGACTGAAGAAATATGCCCTAGAGGCAATAATAAAGTTATTATTTATTTCCTTATGTCATGATAAATGTTTATAATTCATGCTAGAATTGTATTAACCGGAAATATAATACATGTGTGAATACATAGACAAACAGAGTGTCACTAGTATGCCTCTACTTGACTAGCTCATTAATCAAAGATGGTTATGTTTCCTAACCATAGACATGTGTTGTCATTTGATTAACGGGATCACATCATTAGGAGAATGATGTGATTGACTTGACCCATTCCGTTAGCCTAGCACTTGATCGTTTAGTATGTTGCTATTGCTTTCTTCATGACTTATACAAAGTTCCTACAACTATGAGATTATGCAACTCCCGTTTACCGGAGGAACACTTTGTGTGCTACCAAACGTCACAACGTAACTGGGTGATTATAAAGGAGCTCTAAAGGTGTCTCTGAAGGTACATGTTAAGTTGGCGTATTTCGAGATTAGGATTTGTCACTCCGATTGTCGGAGAGGTATCTCTGGGCCCTCTCGGTAATGCATATCACTATAAGCCTTGCAAGCAATGTAGCTAATGAGTTAGTTACGGAATGATGCATTACGTAACGAGTAAAGAGACTTGCCGGTAACGAGATTGAACTAGGTATTAGATACCGACGATCGAATCTCGGGCAAGTAACATGCCGATGACAAAGGGAACAACGTATGTTGTTATGCGGTTTGACCGATAAAGATCTTCGTAGAATATGTAGGAGCCAATATGAACATCCAGGTTCCGCTATTGGTTATTGACTGGGAACAGTTCTAGGTCATGTCTACATAGTTCTCGAACCCATAGGGTCCGCACGCTTAACGTTAAGATGACAGTTTTATTATGAGTTTATAAGTTTTGATGTACCGAAGGTTGTTCGGAGTCCCAGATATGATCACGGACATGACGAGGAGTCTCAAAATGGTCGAGACATAAATATTGATATATTGGAAGCCTATATTTGGATATCGGAAATGTTCCGGGTGAAATCGGGATTTTACCGGAGTACCGGGGGGTTACCGGAACCCCCCGGGGGTTAATGGGCCTACATGGGCCATGAGGGAGAAGAGGAGGGCGGCGGGGCGGGGCCCCCTCCCCTAGTCCGAATAGGACAAGGAAGGGGAGGCGGCGCCTTTTCCTCTTTCCCCCCTTTCCTTCTCCAACAAGGCAGAGGAGGGAGTCCTACTCGGTGGGAGTAGGACTCCTCCAGCGCACCCCTAGGGGCGGCCGCACCTCCCTCCTCCTTTATATCACGGGGCAGGGGGCACCCCAAGACACATAAGTTGATCTTCGTGATCGTTCTTTAGCCGTGTGCGGTGCCCCCCTCCACCATATTCCACCTCGGTCATATCGTAGCGGTGCTTAGGCGAAGCCTGCGTCGATAGAACATCATCACCGTCACCACGCCATCGTCGGCCGACGGAACTCATCCCCGACACCTGCTTTGGATCGGTCAGGGATCGTCATCGAGCTGAGCGTGTCTTTGAACTCGGAGGTGCCGTCGTTCGGTACTTGGATCGGTCGGATCGTGAAGACGTACGACTACATCAACCGCGTTGTCATAATGCTTCCACTTACGGTCTACGAGGGTACATGGACAACACTCTCCCCTCTCATTGCTATGCATAACCATGATCTTGCGTGTGCATAGGAATTTTTTTGAAATTACTACGTTCCCCAACAAAAGGTGCCACAACAGAAAGGCTATTGTGGCGAGTGTTCCAGAGATTAACAATCTCCAAGCAGTCAGTTTCCATGATCACATGGGAGAAGCCACGTAGATTAGCAAAGATAAATCCATCATGCAGCGCCATCGTCTCCCCAATGAACGGATCCGAATTCCCTGGATGGGGTTTACTCCACGCACCCAACAAAGCATTTGTGGAGCGAGCGACACCTCCCGCACCTATCTTGTTGGGGTCCAAGTTCACAGCCGCATATGTGTTTATCTTGATGATCCCCAACTCTAGAGGAATCCACCCAAAGCCCGGGAGTACCGATGCAT
>JAHHZJ010005724.1:0-10048 GCA_021437245.1 Aegilops speltoides | reverse complement strand
ATTAGAGAATAGCTCCGGAGAATTAGAAGAGTCGTAAGATCCTCGAAAAACCTGTGGGTTAGGGCCCACTCAAAAGAAAACACCGCTGGAAATGATTTAAAGAGATATTGCACCGTTGAATTAAATGGCTTGAATGAGATACCAATCTCAAAGAGCTTGAACGAATGCAGAGGGAAACACAATCTTCGAGATATCTTGAGCATCAACAAATGAATAGGAAGAAGTGAATGATTAAGAGGTATCGTTATGAGAAAGCATTAGAAATGAGGAAAGGAATATGATGAATATCAAAGCTTGAATAGGATCCAACCGAGAAGAAACAACAATGAAGGATGATGAACTTGAAGCGTTGAGCATCTTCATGGGAAATCACCGGATCGTAACATTGATTGAAAAGAATGAAGAGACTTCACATGAATAAATGGATACTTGATTAAGAATCTGTGTCCTTGAAGAAAAAGGTGGGGGCGGAAAACAAAGACAACTTGGGACGGATGAAACAAACACCGTTGAGAAAACTTAGATTTGATCTTATGGATGGGGAGAATTATGATCATCTCAAGAGAAGCACCGTTGGAAAAGAATTACCATGACAACCTCAATGATCAAAAGGATTAGTATTCACATAGCAATATGAGAACACCGCTTAGGAAAGGTATGGATTCAACATTTGACTTCAAGCAACCTCAATCCACAAATAAAACAAAACAAAGGATTTGGCTTGCGAATAAGCCGAAAAATACATATGATAGAGATTTACCCAATCCCATATCATGCATCTGTAAAAGATATTCTAGGAGCTACTTGAATTCCACCTATAAACTCCCAAACTTTCTGGTTATGCAACTGTGTTGGGGATAAGGAAGCAATATATCTCACCCAAACTAACAATCCCTACATCCAATTGATCCATCCCAACACATAACCAAGAAACCTTCGAAATCGTGACCTCAACCTTCAAAAGCATCCGTTATATGAAGTCATGGCAATACTCCCAGACTCACCTCAAGATTAGGTTAGCGGGTTATCTCACCAACAACTGATAAAAGAGATTTTCGATGTCGGCGCATTAAACTCGGTATTCCAACTGCAACGATAAAATTATGACGACAACACCTCGAGCTCAACTCCCCGACACTCCACTAAAAAACCCGCCGACGGAGGCACCAAGACAATGTTGTCATCATAAAACCATCGAACGATTCTAAGATACCCGGATCCTAAAAAAAATTTAGTGAAATTTGAGAAGAGAAGAGTCAAAACTCACGAGATACCTCACCAGAGCGATTTAAGGACCGAGGAGTAAAAAGAATTCTAACCTCCGATATATATAATCCAAAATGACTCAAAACATTTTTTAGACACAACTCGCCGCTAAAAACGATCAGCAAAGGGCTCCTAAGGTCGGGAAGGCTCGATACAACTTTAACGCCTCGAGGCTATATCTCCCATGTGTCGCACGACTTAGAGGCATAACCGCATTGAAAGCAATGTCGCAAGTGAGGTAATCTTCACACAACCCATGTATTACATAAGGGAAAGAGATACATAGTTGGCTTACAATCGCCACTTCACACAAATACATGAATAAAGCATTACATCATCCAGATACAATCAAGGTCCACTACGGAACCAAAATAAAAGAAGAACCCCAAATGCAATAAAGGTCCCCGATCGACCCCAACCGGGCTCCACATCGATCAACTAGAACGAAACAACAAAGGGCAAGATCTTCATCGAGCTCCTCCTGAGCTTGATTGCGCCACCGCCTTAACATAGGCACCGCAAACTGGTTTTGAAGTATCCGTGAGCCACGAGGACTCAGCAATCCCATTACCATGGGTATCAAGACTAGCAAAGCTTAATGGGAAAGGAAGGGGTAAAGGTGAGGTTGCAGCAATGACTACAAGTATGGTGGCTAACCAACGCAAATAAGAGCGAAGAGACAAGCGGAACGGTCGGAAGCTAATGATCAAGAGGTGATCCTGAACACCTACTTACGCCAAACATAACCAAGAAACCGTGTTCACTTCCGGACCACGAGAAGAGACCATCACGGCTACACACTGGTTGATGCGCTTAATTCGGATCCGTGTCAAGTTGTTCTACAACCGACATTAACAAATTCCCATCTCGCCACATAACCGCGGCACGGCTCAAGTTTATACCTGCAGGGTGTCCCAACTTAGCCCATGACAAGCTCTCGCGATCATCGAAGGAATAGACCTTCACCCGACACTGATCACTCGTATCCCAGACATCAAGACATTTCGACAATGGTAAACAAGACCAGCAAAGCCGCCTGATACCGGCAATCCCGATAGGAGCTGCATATCTCATTCTCGTGGCAACACCGATAGGTCAGACACGAGTAAAACCAGCCCTCGAGTTGCCCCGAGGTGCCTCTGCAATCACCGTTTCGACCAACACTTAGACAAGCACCGCCCGGGGCTAAATAAAGATGACCTTGGGTTAATTATCCCAAGGGAAAAGTAGGTGGTGGTGAGGCAAATGGTAAAAGTCAATGTTGGGCCTTGCCGGACAAGTTTTATTCAAAGCGAATCGCCGGGGTCCCATAAATCACCACCGCGTTAGGGAACGCAAAATCCGGGAACATAACACCGTATGACGGAAACTAGGGCGGCAAGAGGAACAAAACACAGCATAAGGCCGAGCCTTCCACCCTTTACCAAGTATATAGATGCATTAATAATATAAGAGATATTGTGATATCCCAACCAAAACCCTGTCCACCATGGAGAAATCTTCAACTTCACCTGCAACTAGCAACGCTATAAGAGGGGTGAGCAAAGCGGTAACATAGCCAATCAACGTTTGCATAGGAAGGTGTCAAAGGTTAGAGGTTCATGGCAATATGGGATGGCTTGATAAATGTGTAATAGCGAGCATAGCGAAAGAACGAAGCAACTAGCATAGCAATGATAGTAGTGAGATCTGTGGTAGCGGTCATATTGCCTCAAATCCCGCAAGGAAGAAGAACGATCCATGAAGAAGATGAAGCCAATGAAGACTAACCACGAGATGAACGAATCCTCACGATCGCAACGGAACGGTACTATCGAAGAAGCACACAAATAGGTAAACACACCACACATGAACAAGGCATGATGCACAATAAGCATGATGCATGACCAAGCTACATGAAGCTACTCATGGCAAGAGATGATGCAAACAAGAACAACACATCAAGGCAAGTTTAAATGAGGCCGAAACAACATATAACAATTCCGTAAGTCCTCATATGCATATTTCGAAATTGGTCCAGATCTGAATAAACATTATGTTCAAGTTGATAAACAGCAAGTTAAGATGCACCAAGAGAATCTACACGAAATTTAGTCAAGTTACATATAAAGTTCATTAGATTCGAGCTACGGTTCAGATATGAGCAAAACAAGTTAACATGGCATTGATGCAAAATACCAAACATCAAGCAAACACACCAAACAAGGATGCAACATGATAATATGAAGCTACATGCAAAAACAAGCAAGTTTCATAGAGCACACTTAAACGGAGCAACGTGCAACACACACACACACACACACTATACAAGTCATAGCAACAATCTTCCATAACAAAGAACTAGGCATCTTACAAGCATCAAAACAACACATACAAAGACCCAACATAAGAACAAAAGGCATGGGCATGAAGTACACGATAGCATAACAAAACATGAACACTGAGCTATCTCCAAACAACTAGAACATGCTCCAAAACACATGGAGATATTGCAAAATAATGCAGCTTGCATTTTATAACATCAAAGTTGCAATGTTTAGAGCTATCAAACAACATGTTACAGAACATATCATGGCAAACAAAGGCATGGCATGAATCTACTAATTGCCTAGATCAAAAGACCCCATCGACTCATGAGCCAAAAAGGCATAGAAAATATGATGGCACCCATGTAAACATGGCAAGTTATATTACAGTTTCATAACGTGGCAGAACAACAACAAGTAGGCATGTTCTGTTGGGAAACGTAGTACTTCAAAAATTTTCCACGCACACGCAAGATCATGGTGATGCATAGCAACGAGAGGGGAGAGTGTTGTCCATACCCTTGTAGACCTGAAGCGGAAGCGATCACAACAGAGGAAGTAGTCGCATTCTCCTCGCGATCCACCATCCAAGGCTGGCATTCTGGGCGCCTGCAGTTCTTGGACACACGCATAGCCGATGACGCCTCAGACCTCGACCATCCAGTGAGTGTCGAGCCACAGCACGACGGGCAGGACGATCTGATGTTTCACTCACAAGAGGGCTTCGCTTAAGCCACACGGCATGACCGAGGTGGAATATGGTGGAGGGGGCACGACACTGGCCAAGGAACGATCCGAGATCAATACTTGTGTGTTCTAGGGTGCCTCGCCTGTGATATAAAGGAGGAGGGGAGGCCGGCTGCCCCTATAGGGCGCCATGAGGAGGGGGAGTCCTCCTCCAGTTGGAGTAGGACTCCTTCCTAGTCCAACTAGGAAGGAGAAGGGGGAAGGAAAGAGAGGAGAGGAGGAAAATACCGCCTCCTTGTCCTATTCTGACTGGGGGGCCACCGTGCGCCTCTCTCTTCCTGGCCCACTAAGGCCCATATTCTCCCCGGGGTTCCGCAACCCTCCGCACGGCTTTCTATCTCCGAAACCTTTCCGTGTCCGGATATAGGCCCATTGATCGAGGTCTGATCTATTCCGAGATTTCTCGTCATGTCCGTGATCACATCCGGACTCACTTCCAGCATCAAAATATAAACTTCATCGCCATCGGACTACGGTTCGAGAACAATGTAGACATGACCGAACTATTCTCGTCACCAATAGCGGACTGACCCTGCTATTGGTTCCCATATTCTCAAGATGTAATTTCACATACGTTGTCTTTGTCGCCTCAGACCATCGCCGGTATTTCAGCCAACTGCCGTCTCTTTTACTGCCTGCATACATCATCTCACAACCAACTCAGTTGTAATGCTTGCAAGGCGATGCGAGATGGGCCTCCGACAACCGGCCCTCAATACGCCAACCCAACAGCCTGTTTCGATACTCAGTACTCTTTGAATCACCAAAGAGTCGCCAGACGTTTGCATTTGCAGCCTTCCGCAAACGGAGTTGCATAATCTCATAAATAAGGTGAACATGTATATGTCATGGATGAAAGTAGCAATACCAACGATCGTGCAAGGTTATTGAATGTCATGTCAATCAGATTATCTCACTAACAGATGTGACTCCTCAATCAAATAACAATCCTTTGCTTCATGGTCGTGAGTAAACCATCTTGATTGACTCATGCTCTGGTCACGGTCTGCAGATCCTGCAATCTCCCACCCAACTGGTCCTCATGTGTTGGTCCTCTCAGAAACTGGATCCTTGCTAATGTCTCAAGATTGTCTGACCTGACGCACCAGGTATGAACCCAGATCGATATGAACTCTCATCCACTCTTTCACACGCCTGGTCAGTATCACAGAATCAACTGCAATTTCAGGCATGGGCATTGTTCATCACACATTCTTGTAACACAGTAAGAACTCTTGTTTCGATCCATTTTGAACTTCTTTCAGTTTTGTCACAGTATGCGCTTCATTGAAAACTTCATTAAGTATCTTTATATCCAAATTTCCTGGACAGCAACATGTCATCTACAGCTTCCAAACCATCAAAGCACCAGTTCCCCTTGATCGGCTAAAACTCTTTCGTCATATAACTCTTTTCTTCCAGAAACTATCTGTGAATGTTCATTTCAGCCTCATAACTGGCAAAAATGGCATGATTCAGACGACTTAAGTATCGCTAATGGGTGAGAGCAGTCTCATCGTGAACAATCCTCGAATTTGTCGAAACCCAGCATGCCGAGTTTGTAGACAGCAATATCGCTACGTCAGTTCTCTCTGAAGATCCATTTGTTTTTCTACTGCTTCGTTTATTCTGCAAGTCACCAAAGTCCATACTTTGTTTCATTGGTTATGGATCCCATCCGATTTCATGGCCTCAGCCATTTTGCGAATCTGCTCACCATCGCTTTCATAGTTCGAGGTTCATCATGATCTAGCATGATTTCCTGCACAGACTCACTGCGCGGATCTTACTGATCTACGAGGTTCGCAGAAACTTGATCCAAGTTTCATGATCAACATCATCAACTTCCTCACTACTTGGTGTAAGGCCTGTAAACCGATTTCGCGACGAATTACTTTCAAGCAAGGAGAAGGTCAAGTTCTTTTCTCCCACTCATTTTCTCGAGAGAAACTCTCTAGAAAGGATCCATTCTTAGCAACGAATGTCTGTTTTCGATTCCTAGATAGGTGTACCAACTGCTCCTTTGGGTATTCTATGGCTTTTTCAAACCAACGGATCACAGATCTATTTGCATTGATGATGACGTCGACATACGCTGTGGTGTTCAGAGGACAAGTAAAACTATTCCGCATTGTTTCAAATGTAGACCAAACTCGTGAATCAACATTCAATTTCATTTATCAGATCGTAGAAATTTAATTTTCTTATTACGATGATTTCAACTTCACTCTGAAATTCTTTTGAACTTTCAAATGTTTCAGACTTATGTTTCATTAAGTAGATATACCCATATCCGCTTAAGTCATCGAAGGTGAGAAAATAACGATATCCGCCACGAGCCTCAACATTCATCGGACCACATACATCTCAGATGTATGATTTCCAACAAATCTGTTGTCTTCCATAGTACCGAGAACGGGTTCTAGTCATCTTGCCCATGAGGCACGGTTCATAGTGCCAAGTGATTCATAATCAAGGACTCCAAAAGTCCATCAAGATGGAGTTTCTTCGCGCTTTACACCGATATGACCTAAACGGCAAGGCACAAATAAGTTGCACTATCATTATCAACTCTGATCTTTTGGTTTCAACATTATGAATATGTGTATCACTACTATCGAGATTCATCAAAATAGACCACTCAAGGGTGCATGACCATAAAAGATATTACTCATATAAATAGAACAACCATTATTCTCGATTTAAATGAATAACCGCTCCGCATCAAACAAGATCCAGATATAATGTTCATGCTCAACGCAGCACCAAATAACAATTATTTAGGCTAAAACTAATCCCAAGGTAGATGTAGAGGTAGCGTCATCGATCACATCGACTTTGGAACCATTTCCCACGCCGATTGTCACCTCGCCCTTTGCCGTTGTTCCTAATCAGTTCCCTGCTTGTTGCAAATATTAGCAAAGAACCAAATCAAATACCGGGCTATCGAGCTCTAGTAAGGTACACATCAATAACATGTATATCACATATACCTTTGTTCACCTTGCCATCCTTCTTATCCGCCAAATACTTGGGGCTTCCCCCAAAGGACCACCGCTGAGAAGCACTCCCAGGTTTAGGTCCGACTTGGTTTTTCCCGAGCAAAGAACTTGCTTCCGTTTTCTTGAAGTTCCCTTCTTTCCCTTTGCCTTTCTTTTGAAACTAGTGGTCTTATGACCATCAACACTTGATGCTCCTTCTGATTTCTACCCCGCAGCCTTTAGATTAAGAGCTTGTATAGTCTTTACTAACCCTTGCATATTATAGTTCATCACGGTTTTGTAGCTTGGTGGCTGATTGAAGATTTTCAATGACACAATCATCCGGAAGATTAACTCCCAATTGTGTCAAGTGATTGTAGTACCTGAATTCCGAGTATGTGCTCACTAATGTAACTTTCTCCTCCATCTTGCGCTATAGAACTTATTGAGACTTCATATCTCAACCGCATTCTGTTGAATATTAACTTCAACTCGAACATCTCATATGCTCCATGACGCTCAAAACGCCCTGAAGTCCCGTTTAAGCCGTAAAGCATGGCAATCAACTATAGAGTAGTCATCACTTTTGCTGCCAACGCTCTAACCCGGCCAGATCGAAAGAGTTCGCACCAGGGCATCCAGACGAATTTTGGCAGAATGAGGATAATCTGTTAACACCCGTAATTGCTACCATCATTTTCAACTTTGCTTTCAAGGAAGCATTAAAATTCAACAACAACAAAGACGAGCCATCTATCTACAATCAAACATAAACAAGCAAGATACTATCAGTACTAAGTTCATGATAAATTTAAGTTCAATTAATCATATTACTTAAGAACTCCCACTTAGAAAAACATCTCTAGTCATCTAAGTGATCACGTGATCCAAATCAACTAAACCATAACCGATCATCACGTGAAATGGAGTAGTTTTCAATGGTGAACATCTTATGTTGATCATATCTACTATATGATTCACGCCACCTTTCGGTCTCCGTGTTCCGAGGCCATATCCGCATATGCTAGGCTCAAGTATAACCCGAGTATTCTGCGGTGCAAAACCGGCTTGCACCTGCTAGATGGACGAGGCTTATCACACCCGATCATCACGCGGGTGTCCGGGCACGATTTAACTTTGGCAACGTGCATACCGGGAGAACACCTTGATAATTTAGTGAGAGATCATCTTATAATGCTACCCAATCAAAGCAAGATAAGATGCATAAAGGATAAACATCACATGCAAATCAATATAAGTGATATGATATGGTCATCATCATCTTGTGCTTCGTGATCTTCATCTCCGCAGACCACCATGATCACCATCGCCACCGCGCGACACCTTGATCTCCATCGAGCATCGTTGTCGCCTCGCCAATCTTATGCTTCTACGATATCTCTACCGCTTAGTGATAAAGTAAAGCATTACAGGTATATTGCATTGCATACAATAAAGCGAAACCATATGGCTCCAGCATTGCCGATAACTTTTTACAAAACATGATCATCTCATACAATAAAATATAGCATCACGCTTGACCATATCACATCACAACATGCCCCGCAAAACAAGTTAGACGCCCCTACTTTGTTGTTAAATTTTACGGGGCTAGGGCTTAAGCAAGAACCACCTCACCACGATCAAAACCACAACGAATTTCCAAATAGACTGCTTTTAACCTTCTCAAGGACCGGGCGAGCCACACCGGTTCAACTAAAGGAGAGAGACAGCACCCACCACCACCTTTTGCAACGAAATGTAGCGGAAACCACCGGAAGCGCACGCGAATTCGGTCCGGGCCGCTTCATCTCACAAACCCAACCAAAGTATGACATGCGGTAGGTAGTATGACTTGTATCGCCCAAACTCACTTGTGTTCTACTCGCAAAACATCAAACCATAAAAACCTAGGCTGATGCCATCCTGGGAAACGAGTAATTTCAAAAATTTTACGCACACGCAAGATCATGGTGATGATAGCAACGAGGGGGAGAGGTTTCCACATACCCTTGAGACCCGGCGAAGCGATCACAACGAGAGGAAGTAGTCGACTTTCCTCCGATCCGACCGATCCCCGGCCATTGGCCCAAGTTCTTGACACACGCACTATGACGCCCTCAGATTATCCAGCCAGGTCGAGGGAGAGTTTCACGACGACGGGGGGACGATCTTGATGTTTCATCCAGGTTTCGCTTAAGCTTCCGGGACGGTAGACCGAGGTGGAATATGGTGGAGGGGGCAGACACCAAGGAACATCCAGATCAAACTTTGTGTTTAGGGGCCCCCCCCTAGATAAAAGGGGAGGGGGGGCCGGCCCCATAGGCGCCCGGGGGGGAGTCCTCCTCCTAGAGAGGACTCCCTTCCTAGTCCAACTAGGAAGGAGAAGGGGAAGGAAAGAGAGGAGAGGGAGGGAAAGGGGGGCGCCCCTTGTCCTATTCGACTGGGGGGCACGCCACCTCCCGGGGCCCCTCCCCCTCTGGCCCACTAAGGCCCATATTCTGGGTTCCGAACCTCCCAAGACTTTTCTCCAAAACTCCTTTAACCTTCCTTCCAATATAGCCTTCAATATATCAATCTTTATGTCTCGACCATTTCGAGACCCTTCCATGTCCGTGATCACATCCGGACTAACTTTTTGGTACATCAAAATACATAAACTCATAATAACCGCCATCGAAACCTTAAGGGGCGGACCCTACGGTTCGAGAACAATGTAGACATGACCTAGAACTATTCTGGTCAATA
>JAHHZJ010005723.1:0-67413 GCA_021437245.1 Aegilops speltoides | reverse complement strand
CCACATTTTCTTATTATTCTTAGAACAGCCCTAAGCATAGTAGACAATGTTCTATTGACTACTTCTTTTCCATCATTTGGGGTGACAAGTAACTAAAAAGCGTTTAGTCCCCAACTTAGCCCATAAACATCTCCAAAAGTGGCTAAGAAATTTAGTATCAGGTCAAACAATAGTATTTGGCACACCATGCGTTAATAATTTCAAAAAGAACAAACAAACATTGACAAAAGATCATCCTTATGACATGGTATCAAGTGTGCCATTTTCAGAATCTATCCACGACAACAAATATGCTATCCTCCCTTTTTGTTCTAGGTAAACCTAAAACAAAGTCCATAGATATATCCTCCCAAGGAACACTAGGTACAGTAAAGGATATATAAACCATGAGGATTTAGTCGGACTTAGCTTTTTGACATGTAGGCAAAAATAAAACGCCAACATCCCCTCATTTTGGCCAAAAGAAATGTGTGCAAGTACCCCTCCGCCTTCTTCACGCCAAAGTGTCCCATTAGTCCTCCTCCATGCGCCCCCGAACAACAAAAGACTTAACGGAAGCTGAATGCATAGCTTGTTAGATTTAACACAAATCCATCATTAAACAAACTTGTTCCATGTTTTCCTTCTTTACAATTTCAATACATCTTTAAAATCAGCATCATGCACATATTGTTCTTTGATGGTCTCCAAACCAAATATTTTGAAGTCAAGTTGTGAAAGCATAGTATATATGAGACAATGCATGAATAACATTTTCTTTTTCTTGTGTTTAATGACATAAGGGAAAGTCTCAATGAATTCAACCCATTTAGCATGTCTACTTCATTTAGCTTGACTTTTAATATGTTTCAAAGATTCATGATCAATGTATAACAAATTTTGGGCCAAAATAATGTTGCCATGTTTCTAAAGTCCCAACAAGGCATATAATTTTATCATAAGTAGAGTAATTCGCTAGGCCCATTCAATTTTTCGTAAAAGTATGCAAAGGTTTGATCTGAATAACACACCTCCTAATCCAATTCCACTAGCATCACATTCAAGCTCAAAAGTCTTATTAAAATCAGAAGTTGGAGTAAAGGAGCATGTCAACTTAGCTTTCAATACCGGAAGGCTTCTTCCCGTATGTACCCCAAACAAAAGGCACATCCTTCTTTGTAAGCTCATTGAGAGGTGCAAGAATGGTGCTGAAATCTCTCACAAAACGCCTATAGAAACCAGAGGCCAAGGAAACTCCTCACTTGTGTGACCCTTTGGCTGCGCCAACTTCAATAGCTTCAATCTTGGCTTTATCAACTTCAATTCCCGTGAGTAACAACATAGCCAAGAAAGATACTTTGGGCAAAAGGTGCACCCAAGGTTACCAAACAAACGGCATCACGAGAGCATTAAAAACAGACGAATGTTCCAAATGTTCTTCCAAAGATTTGCTATAAATCAGATATCATCAAAATAGACTACCAAAATCGTCCAATGAAAGCACGAAAACTTCGCTCATTAATCTCATGAAAGTACTAGGTGCATTAGTTAACCCAAAAGGAACTAACCACCATATAATCCAAACTTAGTTTTAAATGCTGTTTTCCATTCATCTCCCAATTTCATACGAATTTGATGGTATCCACACGCAAATCAACTTTGGAGAATATTGTAGAGCCACCATTCATCAACATATCATCTAGCCTAGGAATAGGGTGAATAACAATAGTAATATTAAATGCCTCTACAATCAACACATACGGAGACCATCCTTTTCGACTAGAATAATAGGAACAAAGACAAGGACAAGGGATTCCGATATAACCTTTGTCGAGCAGCCCTGATTTGACGATAATCTCCTTCCCTCCTCCGGATTGGTACGATGGTGCAGGTTATAAGATGCACCGAATTAAGTCAATTTGATGCTCAATCTAATAGGTGGTAATCCCGGGCACGCCTTGTGGAAAGACGCCAAAACCCTCGAAAATGTTAGTGACAAAGGGGAAAGAGGAAGGCACGCCCTAATGAAAATAATGCCTCTTAACAAAAAGCATAGCAAACAGATTTGCTAAAATCTAACTCATCAATATCGAGGTGGCAAGTAAACATGCACTTTTCAATTTAATTTCAAAAAAAGATGGTTTATAATAGGTTCATGTGTGTCAAATTCTTTTGCCACAATCTGATTTTCACTTTATTTTTCTCCGTTTTGCTTTATTAGCTCTATTAATATCATCTTTCAAAATGGACCGGAGTCATAGGAAGCAAAGTAATATTTTTATCCTTATGAACAAGAGTATACCGATTGTTTCTACCATGGTTGAATTTTATCAAATTGCCATGGTCTACCAAGTAACAAGGAACATGCTTGATAGGTACCACATCACAATCAACATAATCAAGATATGTAGAGATACAAAATGCACACCAAGACGTGTTACCTTAACCTTCCGCTGTTGTTGAACCATTGGATGTAGTAAGGATGTGGATGTGGTCTTGTGGTGAGAGATAGCTTCCACCATCTCCATTAGCCAAGTTGTTGCAGCTCCTCCATCTATGATGACGCAATAGCCCTTCACAACCCTTTGTATGGAACAAATTATGCCTCGATTTTGCTCTTTGTAACTGACACTCAAAACACTTGAGCAACTAAACATTCATACCCTCCAAATCCAAGAGCCTGTATTGTGTCTCATGATCGTAATCATTCCACCGTGTTCCTCATTGTAATAAGAGCCAAAGTCTCCTCATCATAGTCACTAGCGGACCATACCCACCATCCTCGAGAATCATCACACCGAGATTTGCATTCTTCGAAAATGTCCCCTTTCCTTACAACAAAATAATATCACTTGTGTGCCCTTGACGCCCGGGAAGAAGAGCTCGGCAGCCCAAAGGTGTTCTGGCGTATGGTGGTTGTGCCCGCCTTGTATCACTTTTGGGGTGGCAAAGGAGGTGATGGTGAAAAAGGATGATGTGGTGTCCATGATGAAGGTCGACCGAGAAAGGCCCGCCGCCCGGTTGACTTCACGCTCATTTTACAAGCAAGATGGAATAAACGAAAGGATATTATTATAATCCTTATAGTCTAGAATGGTCCAATCTCTATTTAATCCACCGAAAACGAAGCATAGCTTCATTCTCCTCAACAATACCACATCTAATCAACCAAATTCCGATAATATTCTTCAGAATTTTTTCCTTGTCTTAAGCGCTGCAATTTTTGAAGTAATTCACGTTGATAATATGGTGGAACCCAAACAGAAGCAGTTTTCAAAGCAGCCCAAGTAGTGAACAGATATAATCTACAATGTTCGACCACCAAACACATGCAAAGCTAGTGAAAGCACAAACACAGGAACACGCCCTCCTCGTGATATTGTAAACATGTAAATCGTTGTTCGCCTAACTCCCAAGTAAGATATATATCGAACATATCTACCCTCAAATGGTGGAATATTCAATTTCAGTTTAGGAGATGGTCATGATTCGACCAGGGGGAGCCCTAACATTGCCATTATTTGCATGTGGACAAGGGGTTGTGGTGCCGGTGGTTGCACGAGTTCGATGTTGATCAACCTCCCTCGAATCTCCCACATAATCATCCTCCCCTTCAAGAAAGAAAGGGAGCCAAAGAAGCACCAACAAAGGCAATGGAATTTTGTCCTGCTCAAAGGAAACGCCAGCCTGGCCCATACCGATTCGGAAGGGGCGAGTTGGTGCAGAGGTGGATAGGTGCAAGGGGTGGTTGTGGAAAACGCGAGCAATTCATCAAACTTGCTATCAAGCTTTGTTTCAAACGCCTTTCAATGCCATCTATCTTCTCCATGGCCTCCAAACTGTTTACCACATCTTGCACCTTCCAATCATCATTTGTAAACTTATCATGTAGCTTTTGTTTGTGTTCTCCCAATCGCCTCATCGGCCGTGTTCCCGCCATGGTTAAAAGAATAGAAACACACAAGAATATGATCCACGACTACTAGGAAGGGTGGTGGTGGTGGTGGACAAAAACCGTGAAGCAAATCAAATTTTACCGTTACCAAAAAGGGTGATCGGCAACCGTAGAAGTCAAAACTCAAAGCTTGGTAAGCGAATGGAGAATCAAACGCACGACGAGATGTTGTGGAGCTGGAAGGCTTATAATATGGTAGCAAAAGGGCAATAATCAAATCGAGATGCAAAGTTGAATAAACGCCAACGACGGCGGGGTCCTAGGCTAGACCGCGTAGAGACGCGAGCCCAGAACACTAAAAAATCACGACGCACGTAAACAAAGGAAAAGCACACTAATTTTTTTTTTTTTTTTTTTTGTTTTTTCCTTTTTTTTTTTTTTTTTTTTGAAAAATCACTATAATGGCGAGTGTCTCAAAATCTTCCGTGTCAAACGACAGATGGGCACTTTTTTTCACCAAATTTTTTTTTTTTGCCGACCCAAAAATCGAAACGTCAAAAAACTTTATAACGGCGATCGCTCAATACGCTTAAAACACCTAAAATAGGATAGCAAAATTTTTTATCCCTGCTTTTTAAAATTTTGGGCCTAAACGAGGGTGGTTTTTCCCAGTTTTTTTTTTTTTTGGAAACCAACCCTTCACGAAAAAGATTCCGAACCAAACCTACCGCAAGGAAAAAACAAATCGAAATTAGATGGATCCCAAAAAAATCTAATATGCAAGGAACCTTTGGGAAAGGGGCAAGGATAAGCGGGGTAGATGGGGGCGATGGATGCAGGCCCGGGGCGGACAACTTATGACCAACTCAAACTCTAAAAGACAGACTCTAAGACCAAAGAATGACACAATGCAACCGCAAATTCAACAACGCAAAAAAAAGATTACAAAGGCTCGATTGGTTTCGGATATGATGACCTAACCCTAATTTTTTGGCTTTTTCGGGACCAGGTATGAAGAAACTGATCTAAACTAAAAACGTAAAATCTCACCAGCAACCCGAAACGATACCACTTGATAGAGGCAAAAGGGTCCCGCCTTCGATGAGATGGTGGATTTCGCGGAAGTCGATTTGACGATCCGACACGAAGGGGAGACGCCGCGCCTTAGCAATCGCTAAACCAACTCCGAGGTTATCGACCACGGAGCACGATCAACCCGACCACGAGGGTCTTTTCGCGAGCAAACGAAGAAAACAAGAAACCGAGATTGCAACTGGATATTGGAATATAAGATGAAAGTTTATTGATCGGGGGTTCTGTGGACGCTTTGTCCGGTCGTGAACACAAACGGCACGCGGTTGCAGCTATGGCAACTTTTGATCTAAAAAACCCAAGTCAAACTGCCCAAGGGCGTATATGGAGGAAGAGGGGTGAATTTCGGGCCCTTGGTGGGAGGGTCCAAACCAACCCTATCTCTTGTTTCCCACAACGGACCTAAAAATAGCCTATACTAATGTATTTGAAATTACATGGGCCTGGCCAATAATAAGGGACGAAGATAGAATAGCCTTTGGACTATTATGAAGTGGCATCTTGTATATTTCGTCCAAGGCTTCATGCACCCTTATGGTGGCTTCAAAGTCCCAAATCATCACTTGTAACTCCTGATCCATGCCATCAACTCCATTGTGTTCTTGCTCCAATGTTCATCCTTTCCAAGCTAGGCCCTTCATTTGTAAGCAAAAACAAATGTATCCAATTTCAGATCATATTCTCATGAAATTAGAATCATTACCAAAAAGGAAACCGAATTTAGCAAATGGGAGCTCTAGTAATTGGTCCAAGATGTAAAAGAAAGGGGGGGTGTAACAATGGTATTGATGTCCTCATCAACTTGAAGAGGCGGTTCCCCCTTTCAAAATTGGTTTCGCTTTGGTGGGGGACTTTAACCCAAACGCGGCAACCCGATTTTTACAATCCAAACCAACCGAGGTTATTAACGGGACCCAAATCGAACATCTATTTTGGAAAAACAAGAACGCAAAAACTGTTCAACCCTATTGAATTAAATAAAGCTTTATTGCAATGGGGTTTCGTACCCTTTTTTAAACAAACGACGCCTTGCAAAAATTAACTTTTAATTAAACAAAACCAATTAAAGGTGCCCTAAGGGCTTTATAGGAGGAAGAGGGGAATTTCTTCTTGGAGGGGTCCTCCCAACCCTTTCTTTTTCCCAAATGCCCAAAAATAGTATACTAATGTATTTCGTTTGGGCCTCCTTAAGGGGTGACAAAGATTTGTCCATACCTAAATTAAAGTGGCATTTGTATACGCCAAGGTTTTCACCCTGGTTTAAATCCGAAAACATCATTGAAGTTTATCCTTTATGATGATAATCCATTGGTTCTTCTCCAATTTATCCTTCTCCTCCCTTCTTTGTAACAAAACAAAGTTCCAATTTAAGATATATTTCCCAGAACATTAGAACATTACCAAGAAAGAAAGTACTTAATTTTTGAAGGGGGCCAGAAGGCCAAATGTATGCAAAAGGGGGGTTTGTAACAAGGTAGTGCCTCTCCAACGGCCAAAGGTAAGTCCCCGGCACCTAAACCAACCCAGGTCGGACAAGGCCATGGCCCAAGTGGAGGGACAAACCTTTACTTGTAGTTTCCATTCTCGACTCAATTGTCGCCATAACTAAGCTCCACATTTTAAGGTGACCAATTGGCTGGAAAGAAAGGATAAATCTACTTTCCAACAAAAAAGAATCACCCAATTTGGAGTCCATAAAAATTTTGGCTTTTAGTCAGGTATGTCTGATCCAATTGGCCAAAATAAGTTGGCCATTTTCTGGGCCAAAAGGCTAAAACTTTTTAAAGAAATAAACATTCTTTTTCCTTATTTCAATGTGGATTGTACAAATTCCCATCACCGAATTAGCAAAACAAAAAGGGTGTGAAGTATTTTTGTTCCCGATAACAAAAAGATTTTGAAAGTTTGACAGAAATTCGAAATTTTACAAATTTTGGAACCAAGGAGCAGTCCTCATCATCCTCCCTTCGAAAATAAAGCCCCTTTGGCTTTTAATCAAATGTGGTAACAAAAGAGAAAGGTTTGTTGAAAAGTCATCCATTTTACCCCGATTTTGCAAATAAAAAAAGAGTAAGTTCAAGTTCATAAAATCAAACCAACAAATTAGCACAAAACTAGAAGGCAGAAAAATTTCCTCATTTTACATAAATGGTTTTTATTTAAAAGATTGACAACATCATTAAAATCCCAACTTGGTTAAACCTTTTTAATCAAATTTTACATTTAGATAAGCAAACATGAATGAGTCATTCAAAAATCATCACCAAGATTAGGGTATATCAAAATATTAAAATTATTCTTTTCATCAACAAAATTAAGGGCCCAAATTTTTTTTCATTGTTTGACACAGACGATTCGATAGTCAAGATTTCTAAAATGGTGATGCCAAATACGGTAACCAACAATAGCATTCAATTGGTGTATTCCTGAAGTTTAAACCTTACCCCCGCAAAGACGGGAAAGAGAGGACCCAGAAAATGCCCATGTTTGAATGATGCCCCACAATCCGGGGCTGCTCAATAATTGGAGGAACCAACCCGGGGAGTTTATAATAGTAGTTGTTTAAATCCCCAATGCATCCTCCCAAATCCCAAAAGGTTTCCCCAAAAAACCCAAACAAGAGGTATAATCAAATGTTTGAATATCATGGTTCAAAACCAAAAATCTTTCATTGTACAATCCATTCCTATTCACAATGAGATATAAATTTGAACTCTTGTATAATTGCGGTTTTGCCTTGTTTAAATTGTTCTTTATAAAATTCCAACATTAAGGAGGGAAAAAGTTGTCTCTTCATCTTTCAAACTTTCCAATTTGGGTTGGTTATCTATTTTTCACAATGCACACTCCACCAAACAAACAAACCCAAGAATGCTCTAGTGGCCAGACGAATTCGGTCATGGTTATAAAAAAGTTCTACTTCAAACTCCCAACTAGAAAATACAGGATTAAATCTCCTCAAATGCCCCTAAAAAAATAAACCAATTGTGTGTGTTTCCCAACTCGTGAGGTGAAGAGTGTCCCCCAAGAATTTTCCCGTAATCATGTTAGTGAAACAAGAAACAAAATTTAATAATGTTCCATGAATAAGGTGTTTGGGTAAAGTCCAAGGCAAACTCTACTTCAAGCTTCCATTAAAAGAAATGAAAAACCAAGATTTAAAACCTTGCTGGGGAACATTATCACTTAAAAAGGGAGCTGGGCATTTTCAAAAATTAAATAATCCTTTGCAATTTGAATAAACCCAACGATTTTCTTGGTCCTAGGCTAAGATAAACGCGATAGAACAATAATAGGTCAGGGAGCCAATAGCACAATAAATCTAATGTCTTGACACAAATAGAGTGAAACACAACAGTAAAAAGGAAAAACCTCCCGATTTTAAACAACTTTCCATTTCTTAAAAGTTTGGCCAATTTTCTGTAAATTCTTTCAAAGAATGCTACTAACTCAAGCTTTCCAATGCAAAAGAACACCTTGGTTGTATGAGGATCAAAAATTTAAAACTCTTGAAAAGGAAAAGGTGCCAAGAGGGCAAACACCTATTTAGAAGCCGATTTTGGGTGTCAAAAGAACAGCTTCACAACATTTGTGTGGCTCGTGCAGCCAATTTGGTTGGGAAAACGGACAAGGAAATAACTTTTTATAAAAGCGCAAAAACGTTCCAATCCAATTCAGGTACAATTGTTTAAAATTTTTTTCCTTTTTTCCTCACATTTTTTTCTTTTTCTTACTTTTTTCTTTTTTTCTTTCCTTTTTTTCCTTTTTCCGTTTTTCCCTTTCCAATACAAACAGATAAGATCAGATCAAATGTGTGTGACCCACCAGGTTATGAAAGAAAAAGGGTACACGGTAAATTAAAGTGGGATTGGAAGGGGGAATAAACGGCGGGGAATGTGGAAAACTAACTTAAAAATTAGAAAAGCAAGAATAACGAGATAAAGTAATTCAACTATTGCAAAGAAAGGGAAGCAAACTCAGGCGAAACGGAAAAATCTAACTTTTTTTTTTTTTTTTTTTTTTTGGGGTTTTGAAAAACCATACGAAAGGCAAACCCGAAAACCGAACCAAATTGATAAAATTGATTTGGAAAAAATGAAAGGTAAAAACTTTTGTCCCTACCAAAACCCCTTGCAATGGCTAAAACCAAACCCAAGGGTTTTACCAGACACAAAAACAATGGGCCCAAGAAACCTCCCAAGCAAAAAACAACAAATTTGTAAAACAAATCAATAGCGGAAATTGGATTGAAAAGGTGGGATTTGTGAGGGCTTGGTCCTGTTAAACCAACCCGGCGTTTAAGGGCCAAGGCTAAAACAAAATCCCCAAAAAAAAGTACAATTGGTCCTTTATGAAAAAGGGGGTTTTGGGCGGATGGGAAGTCCCAAGGACCAAAACCAAACCCGGCTCACCTTTGGGCCCAAAAGTGGTGAGAAATTTTGGAAATAAATTTCTTCCACTAATTGTTTCAATTAACCAACCCGTTTCCAACAAAATTTTAAGGGTTTTTTTCTAAAGAAGAAAACAAAAATCAACCCAATTGAATGTATGAAAATTTTGGGTTTAAGGTGGGTTGTCCTTTCCTCCCTTTAAAAAAAGGCCCTTGGCTTTTATCTTTTGGGGGCCAAAAAAGGAAAGGGGAACTTTTTGAAAGAATCATCTTTTTTCCCCAAATCCAAAATGTTTAAATTGAAATTCAAAAATCTGCCAAAAAAACAAAAGGTGGAAAATATTTTTTTATAAATTTAATAATTTATTTTAAAGTTAAACTAAAACCACCCTTGTGATAAATTTTTTGTTTCCCAATTTCATCCTTCCCCTCCCTTTTGAAAAAACATTTCCCTGGTCTTTTCCCGAATGTCAACCAAAAGAGGAAAAAAGGGTACAGTTTATTTAAAAGTATCCAAATTTTTTTCGTTTTTATAATGACAAATGGGAAAAGATTTAATAAGGTGATGTCTAAACCAAACCCCAAATTAGCACAAAACTAGAGGCATTTGGAAAAACAAAACCCCCCGGAAGCTTATTTTCAAAAGGACAATGCCCATCCTTAAACCAACCCAAAGGGGGTGAATTTCCTAGGAACCAAATTTTGCAAAAGTTTAACAAACATTTCAAATTTCTAAAACAAGAAAATAAGGGCCCTTCAAAAGGTAAACAAATTCTTTGTTTAAATAAACAAACCAAAAAATTTTTTGTATTTCGCTTTTTGTACAATGAGCTATAAAATTTAATCTTGAATTTAGGTTTGTTTGTTTAAATTGTTCAAATTTTGGGATTAAGTTAAAGGTGTTTCTCATTAATTTTAAATCTTTCCAATTTTTTATCATATTTTTCGCAAAAAAAGAAACCCGAATTTAGTGGGAGCCCTGGCCAAGTTTAAAGAGGGATTTGCCCCAAATCCGAGGTGGGGGTTTCCCATAAAACAAAAGGAAACCAAACCCAAGGGGTCATTTAACTTGGTGTTTGTTTTCAAAATTTTCTCCCAAATCGCTCCCAAAAACAAGACCAACTTCGGGGGTAATCCCAAACAAAAGAATAAATACTAAATTTTGCGGATACGGGCAAACCCAAAATAAAACTCATTTTCTAGACACTAAGACCAAAGAACTTGACACGACGATGCAAACCGCAAGTTCAACAAAGCAAACATGAAAAGATTATGCAAAGGCTCGATTGGTTTGATGGGATGAACTACCCTAATTTTTTTTGGCTCGTGGACTATAGGTATGAAGAATGATCGATCTAAACTATTTAAAACTATAAAATCTCACCGAGCAACCTGAAAAACTACCACTTGATAGAGGTAAGGTGTCCCATCTTCGGCGAGAGGGGCTATCGCTTTGGATGAAGTCGACTTTGACGATCCGACTATTAACGTGGCGAGGACGCCGCGCTTTAGCAATCGCTAAACCAACTCAGAGGTTATTGACCACGCCGAGCACGCATCAACTCGACTACAAGGTCCGCTTCGCAGCAAACAAAGAACAAGCAAGAAACTAAGATTGCAACTGATATTCCAATATAAGAGGAAAGCTTTATGATCAAGGTGGGGTTCGGATGCCTTTGTCCGTCGGAACACAAACGGCACGCGGTTGCAGCTACGCGAACTTTAATCTAAACAAAACCCAAAGTTAAACGGTGCTCCTAGGCTGTATATATGGAGGAAGAGGGTGAATTTCGCCCTTGGTGAGGGGTCCAAACTAACCCTATCTCTTGTTTCACATACTAACTCTAAAAATAGCCTATACTAATGTATTTGAAATTACATGGGCCTGCCTAATAATAAGGTGACGCAAGACCAGAATAGCCAGCCCGGACGAAATTTATGAAGTGGCATCTTGTATATTTCTGTCCAAGACTTCATGCACTCATTATGGTGGCTTCAAAGTCCTGAATCATCACTTGTAACTCCATTCTTATCCCCTACATGCCATCATCTCCATGCTTGTTCTTGCTCCAATATTCATCCTTCAAGCTAGGCTCTCATTTGTAAGCAAAACAAATGTATCCAATTTAGGCAGCATCATATTCTCATGAATATTAGAATCATTACCAAGAAAACGAAAGTACCGTAATTTAGTTGGCGAAGCGAGTTTCAGTAATTGGTCCATGTATAGCAAATAGGGTTGTGGGTGTAACAATGGTATTGATCTCTCATCGTGGTGGAGGCCTGATGAACCGGAGGGTTGGCTCGGGTCGCAAGAGGTCGGATGTCCTACCGGAGGTCCGATTCGTGCAGGGTCCGGATGATCCGGACGGGTCCGATGATCCGGCTTCAGGTGGAGCTTCGCTGCTTTCGCCGATGAAGCCGGATCGCCCTACTGGTCCGGATCATCCAGATTGCCCGGATCGCCCGGCCGCTGGCCCGATCGCCCGCCACCCGGGTCCTTGTGCTTTTCCCTCCGCTCGCATGTCTTCCGCCTGCCTCCTTGCTTCCTAGCCTCTTCATGGTCACCTGGTACCGAGTATGCATAGCATTTCCGCTTGAGGTAGTAACCACGCCTCATGTGAATCGAAGGAATTGTGAGAGGAGTTGATAGAGGCAAAGGTGTCTCCTTCAATGAGATGATGGATATCGCTGGTGGAAGTCGACTTTGACGATCCGACCACGGACGTAAGAGACATCGCGCCTTAGCAATCGCTAAACCAACTCAGAGGTTATCGTGACCACGCCGAGCACGATCAACCTGACCACGGGGTCTGTTTCTCGCGAGCAAACGAAGAACAAGCAAGAAACCGAGATTGCAATCTGATATTGCTAATATAAGATGAAAGCTTTATTGATCAAGGTGGGGTTCGTGGACGCCTTTGTTCGGTCGTGAACACAAACGGCACGCCAAGTTGCAGCTATGGCTAACTTTAATCTAAAACAAACCCGAAGTTCAAACGACGCCTAAGGGCTGCAATATATGGGGAAAAGGAGGGAATTTCGTGGCCCTTGAGGGGTGGGGTCCCAACCAACCCTAACTCTTGTTTCCCACATACGGATTTCAAAAAATAGCCTATACTTAAGTATTTCGAAATTACATGGGCTCGCCTAATAATAAGGTGACGAAAGATTTAGAACAGCCTATGGACCTAATATTATGAAGTGGCATCTTGTATATTTCGTCCAAGGCTTCATGCACTTATGGTGGCTTCAAAGTCCTGAAATCATCACTTGTAACTCCGCTTTGATCCCCTGCGCATGCCATCAACTCCATGCGCAGTTCTGCTCCAATGTTCATCTTTTCCAAGCTAGGCCCTTCATTTGTAAGCAAAACAAATGTATCCAATTTAGGCAAGATCATATTCTCATGAACATTAGAATCATTACCAAGAAACGAAGTACCGGTAATTTAATTATGCAAGCGAAAGCCTAGTAATTGGTCCCAAGATATGTAAACTGAGGGCTGGGTGTAACAATGGTATTGATGTCCTCATCATCCTCCCCCTTGAAATGAAGTCGCCCTCGACTTAAGCTCATCTTCCTCACCCAAATAAGGCTTCAAATCAGAATGTTAAAAGTGGACGACCTCAAAATCTGCAGTAGCTCAAGTTTATATGCATTATCATTTATTTTCTAACACCTTAAAAGGACCATCAAGACGGCATTAGCTTTGATTTGAAGCAAATTAGGAAATCTATCTTCATTAAATGTAACTAAACAAGATCTCCAGCAAACACAACATGTTTTCTACCCTTATCTCCAAAGAAGTTTATATTTAGCATTCATACGCTCAATGTTTTCCTTAGTTAACTCATGCATTTTTAAAATCAATTCGTAACGCTTTAGCATCAAAATTAATCTTCCAAGATGGAAGAGGCAATAAATCAGGTGCACGAGGAAACCATACACAATTCACTCTGTAACATCTTAGTAGTAGAATGCAATGAACGATTATAGCAAATTCAATATGAGGCAAGCATTCTTCCCACATTTTTTTATTATTCTTCAAAATAGCCTAAGCATAGTAGACAATGTTCTATTGACTACTTTAGTTTGTCCATCACTTGGGGGTGACAAGTAGTACTAAAAAGCAGTTTTAGTCCCCAACTTAGCCCATAAACATCTCCAAAAGTGGCTAAGAAATTTAGTATCACGATCTGAAACAATAGTATTTGGCACACCATGCGTTTAATAATTTCAATGAAAGAACAAATCAAAGAACATTAATAAAAGATCATCGCTTTTATGACATGGTATAAAGTGTGCCATTTTCAGAATCTATCCATTTAAACAAATATGTTATCTTCCCTTCTTTGTTCGAGGTAAACCTAAACAAAGTCCATAGATATATCCTCCCAAGGAACACTAGGTACAAAAAGGCATATAAAACCATGAGGATTGAGTCGTGACTTAGCTTTTTGACAGAAAAATGCAGCAACAAAACGCCAACATCCTGGCTTCTCTTGGCCAAAAGAAATGTGTAGCAAGTATATCTCCATCTTCTTCACGCCAAAGTGTCCCATTAGTCCTCCTCCATGCGCCCCTGCAACAAACAAAAGACTAATTGAGCTAGCCGAATGCATACCTTGTTAGAATCTAAACACAAATCCATCATTAATGACCTAACTTGTTCCATGTTCTACCTTCTTTGTAATTTCGCAATACATCGCTAAATTCAGCATCATGCATATATTGATCTTGATGGCTCCAAACCAAATATTTTAAAGTCAAGTGAAAGCATAGTAGCAAATTTAATAGACAATGCATCAGCACAACATTTTCTTTACCTTCTTGTGTTTAAATACATGAAGGGAAAAGAGACATGGCACATTATTTATGGTTAAAGACTATTGAGATTTTCTCTTTATAAACATGCACGTTGTTGCTTTTACAACTTGGACTTTGTTTGATGCTGACATTGAGGAATGATGGATTTCTTTTTGTCACGACTATCCTCTCCCAACGTGCCTTAAAATACGTGCCAGGCTTGCATCAGTTTGTTTCGTCATACTTGCATAAAGATTTAATTTGCTGAAATCGTTATCGTCATCGTCGATGGCTCCTTTGCGTTGAAACAATTACTCACACCCACAGCCCCACGGGATCTCAAGGCCACGAATTCTCCTTTCCATCCTGGGTTTGCTTGAACAGATGTCATAGAATCTCACTTCGATTAATAAAGCTTATCTGCATTCGAAGAATCCAGATTGCAATCTCAGCTTTTTGCTTGTTCTTCGCTTGTTCGCATGAAACCGACCTCGGTCAGCGATCGTGTTCCGCTGATAGAGGCGCAGGTGTCCGCCTTCGGCGAGATGGTGGATTTCGCGGTGGAAGCTTCACTTTGACGATCCGATTACGAAGGCATGAGGACGCCGCGCTTAGCAATCGCTAAACCAACTCCGAGAGGTTATTGACCACGCATCGATCAACCTGACCACGAGGGTCTATTTCGCAGCAAACGAAGAACAAGCAAGAAACGAGATTGCAACTGATATTGCAATATAAGATGAAAGCTTTATTGATCAAGGTGGGTTCTGGACGCTTTGTCTGGTCGCTAACACAAACGGGTAATGGGTTACAGCTATGGCAAACTTTGATCTAAACAAAACCCAAAGTTCAAACGGTGCCCTAAGGGCGTATATATGGAGGAAGGGAGAATTTCGTGGCTTTGGTGAGGGGTCCAAACTAACCTATCTCTTGTTTCACACATACGGACTCTAAAAATAGCCTATACTAATGCATTTCGAAATTACATGGCCTGGCCCAATAATAAGGTGACGAAGCACCTAGAATAGCCTCTAGACTAAAATTTATGAAGTGGCATCTGTATATTTCTGTCCAAGGCTTCATGCACTCATTATGGTGGCTTCAAAGTCCTGAATCATCACTTGTAACTCCATTCTGTCCTCTTGCATGCCATCATCTCCATGCTTGTTCTTGCTCCAATGTTCATCCTCCAAGCTAGCCCTTCATTTGTAAGCAAAACAAATGTATCCATTTTAGGCAGATCATATTCTCATGAACATTAGAATCATTACCAAGAAACGAAAGTACCGGTAATTTAGTGTGCATGAGCTCAGTAATTGGTCCAAAGTATAGCAGCGTGGGTTGTGTAATAATGGTATTGATGTCCCTCATCATCCTCCCTTCTTGAAATGAAGTCGCCTCGACGGAAGTTCATCTTTCTCACCCAAATATGGCTTCAAATCTGAATGTTAAAAGTGGACTAACCTCAAAATCTGCAGCAGCTCAAGTTTATATGCATTATCATTTACTTTCTCCAACACCTTAAAGGGACCAAGAAGACGTATATTAGCTTTGATTTTGCAAATCAGGAAATCTATCTCACGCAAATGTAACCAAACAAGATCCTGCAAACACAACATGTTTTCTACCCTTATCTCCAAAGAAGTTTATATTTAGCATTCATACGCCAATGTTTTCCTTAGTTAACTCATGCATTTTAAAATCAATTCAGCACGCTCTTTAGCATCAAAATTAACCTTCTCCCAAGATGGAAGAGGCAACAAATCAATAGGTACGAGGTAGGAAACCATACACAACTTCAAAAGGGCACATCTTAGTAGTAGAATGCAATGAACGATTATAAGCAAATTCAATATGAGGCATTCCTCCCACATTTTCTTATTTTTCTTTAGAATAGCCCTAAGCATAGTAGACAATGTTCTATCGACTACTCATTGTCCATCACTTGGGGTGACAAGTAGTACTAAAAGCAGTTTAGTCCCCAACTTAGCCCATAAACATCTCCAAAAGTGGCTAAGAAATTTAGTATCACGATCTGAAACAATAGTATTTGGCACACCATGCAAGCTTAATAATTTCAATGTAAAGAACAAATCAGCAACATTGACAAAGATCATCGCTTTTATGACATGGTATAAAGTGTGCCATTTTCGAGAATCTATCCACGACAACAAATATGTTATCCTCCCTTCTTTGTTCTAGGTAAACCAAAACAAAGTCCATAGATATATCCTCCCAAGGAACACTAGGTAGTAACAGCATATATAAACCATGAGGATTGAGTCGGACTTAGCTTTTTGACATGTAGCAATAGCAATAAAACATCCCGGCTCTCATTGGCCAAAAGAAATGTGTACGCCCTCCGTTCTTCACGCCAAAATGTCCCATTAGTCCTCCTCCATGCGCCCCGCAACAACAAAAGACGAACGAGCTAGCTGGAATGCATAGCTTGTTAGCACGAACACAAATCCATCATTAACGACAAACTTGTTCCATGTTCTTCCTTCTTTACAATGCAATACATCTTTAAAATCAGCATCATGCACATATTGATCTTTGATGGTCTCCAAACCATATATTTTGAAGTCAAGTTGTGAAAGCATAGTATAGCGATTTAGACAATGCATCAAGAATAACATTTTCTTTACCCTTCTTGTGTTTAATGACATAAGGGAAAGTCTCAATGAATTCAACCCATTTAGCATGTCTACGATTCTAGCTTTTGACTTTAATATGTTTCAAAGATTCATGATCGTAATGTATAACAAATTTTGGGCCATAAATAATGTTGCCATGTTTCTAAAGTCCTAACAGCATATAATTTTTATCATAAGTAGAGTAATTCAGACTAGGCCCACTCAATTTTTCGTAAAGTATGCAACAGTTTACATCTTGTAATAACACACCTCTAATCCAATTCCACTAGCATCACATTCAAGCTCAAAAGTCTTATTAAAATCAGAAGTTGGAGTAAAGGAGCATGTCAACTTATTTCAATACGTGAATTTCTTTCCAAAATTCCCAAACAAAAGGCACATCCTTTTGTAAGCTCGTTGAGAGGTAGCAATGGTGCTGAAATCTTCACAAAACACCTATAGAAACCAGCGAGGCCAAGGAAACTCCTCACTTGTGTGACCGCTTAATATGCCAACTCTCAATAGCTTCAATCTTCTTTTATCAACTTCAATTTCGTGGAGTAACAACATAGCTAAGAAAGATACCCGTCTGCAAAAGTGCACTTCAAGGTTACCAAACAAACGTGCATCAGAGAGCATTAAAAACAGCACGAATGTTCCAAATGTTCTTCCAAAGATTTGCTATAAATCAAATATCATCAAAATAGACTACCACAAATCGTCCAATGAAAGCACGTAAAACTTCGCTCATTAATCTCATGAAAGTACTAGGTGCATTAGTTAACCCAAAAGGCATGACTAACCACTCATATAACCCAAACTTAGTTTTAAATGCTGTTTTCCATTCATCTCCCAATTTCATACGAATTTGATGGTATCCACTACGCAAATCAACTTTGGAGAATATTGTAGAGCCACTCAATTCATCAAGCATATCATCTAGCCTAGGAATAGGTGACGATAACGAATAGTAATATTATTGATGCCTCTACAATCAACACATACGTGACGTACTCATCCTTTTTCGCACTAGAATAATAGGAACAAAGACAAGGGCTAAGGGATTCAGATATAACCTTTGTCGAAAGCTCCTGCATTTGACGATAATCTCCTTCGCCTCCTCCTCGATTGGCAATGGCGGTAACGTACAGTAATGATGCACGGAATTAAGTCAATTTGATGCTCAATCCTCAATAGGTGGTAATCCTTGGCACGCTTTGTGGAAGACGCCGTCAACTCCTCGCAAAATGTTAGTGACAGCAGGGGCAAAGAGGAAGGCACGCCTCAATGAAAATAATGCCTTGCACACAAAAGCATAGCAAATAGATTTGCTAAAATCTAGCTCATCAATATCAGATTTGGCAAGTAAACATGCACTTTTCAATTTAATTTCAAGCAAAGAGATGGTTTATTATTAGGCTTCATGTCAAATTTTTGCTACAATCTGATTTTCACTCTTATTTTTCTCCTGTTTTGCTTTATTAGCCTCTATTAATATCATCTTTCAAAATGGACTGTGGAGTCATAGGAAGCAAAGTAATATTTTTATCCTTATGAACAAGAGTATACGATTGTTTCTACCATGGTGTATGTAATTTTATCAAATTGCCATGGTCTACCAAGTAACAAGGAACATGTTTGCATAGGTACCACATCACAATCAACATAATCAACATATGTAGAGATACTAAATGCACACTAACAAAGACGTGTTACCTTCACCTTGTCATCTGTTGTTGAACCATTGGATAGTAAGGATGTGGATGGTCTTGTGGTGAGAGATAGCTTCCACCATCTCCATGCTAGCCAAGTTGTCAGAGCCCTCCATCTATGATGACGCTAATAGAACGCTCTTCACAACTCCCTTTGTATGGAACAAATTATGCCTCGATTTTGCTCACTTGTGTAACCGACACTCAAAACACGCTGAGCAACTAAACATTCATACCTGCAGATCTTCAAGCAGCCATGTATTGTGTCTCATGATCGTAATCATCTCCACCGTGTTCCTCATGTGTAATAAGAGCCAAAGTCTCCTCATCATAGTCACTAGCGGACCCATACCCACCATCCTCGTGAGCAATCATCACACGCTGAGATTTGCATTCTCGAAAATGTCCTCTTCCTTACAACGATTTACAAATAATATCACTTGTGCTCTGATGCCATGGAAGAAGAAGAGCTCTGCGCAGGCCCGGTGTGTGTTGGCGATAGTGGTATTGTGTCGCTTCTTGTATCACGTTGAGGAGGTGGCACCAAGGAGGTGATGGTGCAAGGAAATAGATAGCACGTGGTGTCCACGATGAAGGTCGATTCAGAAAGTTTAGCGCGCCAATGCTCGCCATCTGCACTTCACGCTCAGCTTTACAAGCAAGATGGAATAAACGAAAGGATATTATAATCCTTATAGTCTAGAATGGTCCAATCTCTATTTAATCCACCTTAAAACGTGCAAGCATAGCTTCATTCTCCTCAACAATACCACATCTAATCAAGCCAGCTTGTAATTCGATAATATTCTTCATGTAATTTTTTCCTTGTCTTAAACGCTGCAATTTTGAAGTAATTCACGTTGATAATATGGTGGAACCCAACTAGCACGCATAGCAGTTTTCAAAGCAGCCCAAGTAATGAACAGATATAATCTACAATGTTCGCACCACCAAACACATGCAAAGCTAGTGAAAGCACAAACAGCAGCAGGAACACGCCTCCTCGTGATATTGTAAACATGTAAATCGTTGTTCAGTTTCTAACTCCCAAGTAAGATATATATCAAAACATATCTACCTCAAATGGTGGAATATTCAATTTCAGTTTAGGAGATGGTCATGATCTCGCACCGAGGGGAGCCCTAACATTGCCATTATTTGCATGTGGACTAATTTGGTTGTGGTGTCTGGTTGCACGAGTTCGATGTTGATCAACCTCATCCTCGTAATCTTCCACATAATCATCCTCGCTTGCATCAAGAAGCAGCAGGAGCAGAGCCAAAGAAGCACCAACAGCAGAGCAGCTGCACCAGAATTTTGTCCGCTCAATAGGAACATACCGAGCTCGCCCATACCGATTCGAAGGGGCGAGTTGTTGTCGCTGCAGAGGTGCGATAGGTGCAGCCATGTGGTTGTGGAAAACGCTGAGCAATTCATCAAACTTGCTATCAAGCTTTGTTTCAAACGCCTTCTCAATGCCATCTATCTTCCATGGCCACAAATCTGTTTACCACATCTTGCACTCGTCCAATCATCATTTGTGAAACTTATCATGTAGCTGCTTGTTTGTCGTTCTCCCAATCAGCCTCATCGCCTCGTGTTCCCTGCCATGGTTAGCAGAATAGAAACACACAAGAATATGATCCTGCACACTAGGAAGTGGTGGTGGTGGTGGTGGAGTGGTGGACAATACAACCGTGAAGCAAATCAAATTTCACCATTTACCCAGAAGTTAGTGGTGATCTCCAATCGCTAGTCAAAACTCAAAGCTTGATATAGCGACACCAGGAGAATCAAACGCACGACGAGATGTATGTGGAGCTGCTTATAATATGGTAGCAAAAGGTCAAGAATAATCAATCAGAGATGCAAAGTTGAAGAAACGCCAACGACGCAGACTTGCTGGTCCTAGGCTAGACCGTAGAGACGCGAGCCTAGAACACTAATAAAATCAATAACGCACGTAAACAAGGGAGGAGCACACCTGAAATTTTTTTCTTTTTTTTCTTTTTTTTTGCACTTTTTTTTCCTTTTTTTTTTTTTTGTTCTGCAACAAATTTTTTCTAAAAGTCTACAAATGGTCTAAAACCGCTAGCCAGAATTTTCCGACTTAGTTTTTTTTTTGAACTGAACTATTTTTCTTCACGGATGGCTTGAAGTTGGGGAGTCCTCTCCGTCACGACCGAGTATCGCGTGATCTCGAAATCAAGAACAATGCAAATACCATCGACTGACTAGGACCGTGGCGGAGATGAATTGTGGAACTCCGATCGTGGCGGAGATGAGTCCGTGGAACTTGATCGTATGGAGATGAATGTGGAACCTGACCGTGACGGATATATGTTGCGGTGGACTCGGATGCGTGATGGCTATGGATATGGTGGCGATATGGATTCGGATCGGTGAATATGTGGTGGTGGTATAGGCGCGCGTGACAACCGTGAACAGTAACTCAAACTCTAAAAGACTAGACGCTAAGACCAGAACTTGACACGACGATGCAACCGCAAATTCAACAAAGCAATACAGAAAAGATTATGCAAAGGCTCGATTGGTTCGAGGGATGAACTAACCCTAATTTTTTTGGCTTTTTCGGACTCTAGGTATGAAGAATGACCGATCTAAACTACTAAAATCAGAAAATCTCACCGAGCAACCCGAACTCGATACCACTTGATAGAGGCAAGAGGTGTCCCGCCTTCGATGAGATGGTGGATTTCGCTTTGGAAGTCGACTTTGACGATCCGATCACGAAGGCAGAGACGCCGCGCTACTTAGCAATCGCTAAACCAACCGAGAGGTTATCGACCACGCCGAGCACATCAACCGACCACGAGGGTCTATTTCGCGAAAACGAAGAACAAGCAAGAACCGAGATTGCAACTGATATTGCAATATAAGATGAAAGCTTTATTGATCAAGGTGTTCTGTGACGCTTTGTTCGTCGTTGAACACAAACGGCACGCGGTTGCAGCTATGGCGTAACTTTTGATCTAAACAAAACCCAAAGTTAAACGGTGCCCTAAGGGCGGTATATATGGAGGAAGAGGGGAGAATTTCTGGTCCTTGTGGAGGGGTCCAAACTAACCCTATCTCTTGTTTCCCACACATACGGACTCTAAAAATAGCCTATACTAATGCATTTCGAAATTACATGGCCTGGCCCAATAATAAGGTGACGAGCACCTAGAATAGCCTCTAGACGAAATTTATGAAGTGGCATCTTGTATATTTCGTCCAAGGCTTCATGCACTCATTATGGTGGCTTCAAAGTCCTCAAATCATCACTTGTAACTCCATTCTGTCCCTCTTGGCGCATGCCATCATCTCCATGCTTGTTCTTGCTCCAATGTTCATCCTTCTCCAAGCTAGGCCCTTCATTTGTAAGCAAAACAAATGTATCCATTTTAGGCAGCATCATATTCTCATGAACATTAGAATCATTACCAAGAAACGAAAGTACCCGGTAATTTAGTCATGCGCGCGAGCTCTAGTAATTGGTCCAAGATGTATAGCAAAAGGGGTGTGGGTGTAACAATGGTATTGATGTCCTCATCAGCGTGGTCAATAACCTCTCGGAGTTGGTTTAGCGATTGCATAAGGCTACGACGCCCCACGCTCAGAGTCGGATCACAAAGTCGACTTCCACCAAAGCGATATCCATCATCTCATCGAAAGATGGGACACCTTTGCCTCTATCATATAGTGCTTTGTATGCCCATTGTGGTAGACACCATGGTCGAATTGCCATGGCTGATGAGGACATGACTACCTTGGATATGACCAAAATATTGCATGCATATTTGTCGTGATTTCTAGTAAACTATTCAATAATCTATTTATGTTAATCAAAAAATACTTCACACTTTTGCTTTTGTCCATTGCAGGTATGGGACATTTGTACAATCCACACATGAAGATAAGGAAGAAAGAGATGTTTATTTTCTGTTCAAAAGTTCTCTCACGTCACTTTTGGCCCAAGAGAAGATAGAGTCCGTCTCTCACGTTCGACTCAGATTCGGACTGCATACAGGCATACCTGACTCAAAACGTTAACAACTTTTTCATACGGACTCGAATTGTGATTCTTTTTTTGTTTGAAAGTAGATTTCATGCTCTTCCAGCACAATTGGAATCACTTTAAAATCCGTCCGGAGCGTTGAGTTATGGACGAAACAATCTGACGCTGCACCAGAATCCGAGTCAAACCAAGTCCAAAGGTGTTACGTCACCTCCACTTGGGCCCATTGGCCTTGTACGACCTAGGGTTAGTTTTAGGCTGCCTTGGGACGTCCTCCCACCTCCTTGGCCGCCACCCTTGCTCCTATATAAGTAGATCCATCTAGTAGCTTTTCCTTGGGATTTGTTTAGTTAAAGTTAGCCATTGCAACTTCGCAGTACTTCGCTTGTGTCCAACGACCGCATCAAGACCGCCTTTTGATCCCCATCTTTATCAATATCATACATACCGCAATATTCAGATTGCTTTTATCATATTCTTGCTTGTTCGATTGCTTAGTGAATAGACTTCGTGGTCGTTGATTGTGCTCCGCTGGTCAATAACCTCTCGGAGTTGGTTTAGCGATTGCAAGGCGCAACGTCGCGGCACGCTTGTAGTCGGATCACAAAGTCGCTCCACCAAATTGATAGTTATCATCTCATCGAAAGATCGGGACACCCCGCCTTTATCAAGTGGTATCGTTTTCAAAGTTCGGTGAGAATTTCCGCCTTCCTAGATTAGATTTATTTTCACCTATTGTCCAAGAAAAGCCACAAAAATAGTTAGATCTATTCACCTTTGTCAAGCCACTCGAGCCTTTGCAATTTTCTTTTCATTGGTTGCATTATTGAATTATCGGTTGCATCGCCGTGTTGAGTTGCTGGTCTTAGTGTCTAGTTCCTTTAGAGTTTCGAAGTTCATGACATTAGTCACGCCGCCGCTGCATCATTATGCCTTCCGTTGTCCATCATCCCATCTATTAATTTCACCACGCGTTACCACTGTTCATTGTCATAATCATAGTTGAGGTCATTCACATCTTCGCCAGATCCAATCAGCATCTTATCTAGTTTGTCTTGAAAAGAGGGAGAAAAAGAGAGAAAGAAAAAGGAAAGAAAAAAAGAAAAAGAGAGAGAAAAAAAAAAAAAGTGTGAGGAAAAAGAGAGAAGAAAAAAATCGGATCTATCTAGAATCAATCTCGTACCTGAATTCGGATTGAATCTGCTTATGACTGTTCAGTAAAACAGGTGTATCTTCCTCATACGAAGTCCGCTGACTCCGTGAGTACTCAAATTAAAGCTAGCGACGAGCCGATCTAAATAGTTGCAGGCTAGTTCAATATTTGACACCTCAATAAGTATGTATGAAGTATTGATAAAGGTGGGGATCCGTAAGCTGTCTTGGTCTGGTCGTTGGACACAAACGGTACACGGTTGCAATGGCTAACTTTAACTAAACAAATCCAAGGAAAAGCTACTAGATGGATCTACTTATATAGGAGCAAGGGTGGTGCCAAGGAGGTGGAGAACGTCCCAAAGCAGCCTAAACTAACCCTAGGTCGTACAAGGCCAATGGGCCCAAGTGGAGGTGACGAACACCTTGGACTTGTAGTTTGACTCGGATTCTGGTGCAGCGTCAGATTGTTTTGTCCACAACTCAACGCTCCGGACGGATTTTAAGGTGATTCCACCAAAGAGCATGAAATCTTCTTTCGAACAAAAAGAATCACCCAATTCGGAGTCCGTATGAAATAGTTGTTGGCGTTTTGAGTCAGGTATGTCTGCAGTCCGAATCTGAATCCGAACGTGAGAGACTTGGACTCTATCTTCTTGGGCCAAAAGTGACGAGAGACTTTTGAACAGCAAATAAACATCTTTTCTTCCTTATCTTCATATGTGGATTGTACAAATGTCCCATACACCGCAATTAGACAAACACAGTGTGTGAAGTATTTTTGTTCCGATAACATAAATAGATTATTGAATAGTTTGCACTAGAAATCACCTCGACAAATATGCATGTATGCAATATTTTGGTCATATACAGGTACTCATGTCCTCATCACGATTCGATGAGATGATAACTATCGATTTGGTGAAGATGACTTGACGATCCGACTACAAACGCAGCATGACGTTGCGCCTAGCAATCGCTAAACCAACTCGAGAGGTTATCACCACGCCGAGCACAATCAACCTGACTAATGAAGATCTATTCCTGCAAGCAATCAAGAAGAAGCAAGAATATGATAAAAGCAATCTGAATATTGCTAGTATATATGAAGTATTGATAAAGGGTATTCGTAGCGGTCTTGGTCCGTCGTTGACACAAACGAAGTACACGGGTTGCAATGGCTAACTTTTAACTAAACAAATCAAGGAAAAAGCTACTAGATGGATCTACTTATAGGAAGGGTGGCGCCAAGGAGGTGGAGGACGTCCCAAGGCAGCCAAAACCAACCCTAGGTCGTACAAGGCTCATGGGCCCAAGTGGAGGTGACGAACACCTTTGGATTTGTAGTTTGACCGGATTCTGCTGCAGCCAGATTGTTTTGTCCATAACTCAACGCTCCGGACGGATTTTAAGGTGATTCAATTGTGCTGGAAAGAGCGAAATCTACTTTCCAACAGAAAAGAATCACGCAATTCGAGTCCGTGAAAAGTTGTTGACATTTTGAGTCAGGTGTCTCCAGTAGTCCGAATCAGTCCAAACGTGAGACTTGACTCTATCTTCTCTTGGGCCAAAAGTGACGAGAGAACTTTTGAACAGCAAATAAACATCTCTTTCTTCCTTATTCTTATGTGGATTGTAAAATGTCCCATACACTGCATTAGACAAACACAAAAAGTGTGGAAGTATTTTGTTCGGATAACATAAATAGATTATTGAATAGTTTGCACTAGAAATCACCGACAAATATGAATGTATGCAATATTTTGGTTATATCCAAGGTAGTCATGTCTCATCAATATTGTAAACATGTAAATCGTTGTTCAGTTTCTAACCCCAAGTAAGATATATCGTGAACATATCTACCTCAAATGGTGGAATATTCAATTTCAGTTTAGGGAGATGGTCATGATCTCGCACTGAGGGGAGCCCTAACATTGCCATTATTTGCATGTGGACGACCTGGTGGTTGTGGTGCTGGTGGTCGACGTAGTTCGATGTTGATCAACCTCATCCTCGTAATCTCCCACATAATCATCCTCCCTGCACCAAAGAAGCACAGTGAGGTGAGCCAAAGAAGCCCCAACAGCAGAGCAAGGGCACCGAATTTTGTCCCGCTCAATAGGAACACAATCGAGCTCATCCATACTGATTCGAAGGGGCGAGGTTGTTGTCGCAGCAGGTGCGATAGGGTAACCGGCGTGGTTGTGGAAAACGCGCGAGCAAATCATCAAAACTTGCTATCGCTTTGTTTCAAACGCCTTCTCAATGCCATCTATCTTCTCCATGGCCTCGCAAACTGCTTAGCACATCTTGCACTTGTCCAATCATCATTTGGTGAAACTTATCATGTAGCCGTTTGTCTGCCGTGTTCTCCCAATCGTCTCCACGCTTGTGATCCTACCATGGTTAAAGCAGCAAATAGAAACACACAAGAATATGATCCCTGCACTACTAAGAAGTGGTGGTGGTGTATCACAAACCCGCCAAGCAAATCTGAAATTTTACCGCCTACCAAAGAATAGTGGTGATCGCAACCGCTAGTAGTCAAAACTCAAAGCTTGGATATAGCGATTGTGAGAATCAAACGACGACGAGATGTATGTGGAGCTGAAGGCTTATAATATGGTAGAAAAAAGCTAATAATCAATTCAGAGATGCAAAGTTGAATAAACGCCAACGACTTGCACAGTGTCAGTCCTAGGCTAGACTGCTAGAGAGACGCGAGCCTAGAAACTAACAAAATCACGGCGCCGCACGTAAACAAGGGAGTAGCACACTGAATTTTTTTCTTTTTTTCCTTTTTTTGCACTTTTTTCCTCTTTTTTTGTTCGCAACAAATTTTTTTCGAAAAGTCTACAAATGGTCTAAAAGCTGCTTAGCCGAATTTTCCACTTAGTTTTTTTTGAAACTGAACTATTTTTCTTCTCATGATGGTTGAAGTTGGAGTCTTCCGCCGTCACGCATCGGAGTATCGCGGATCCGAAATCGAGAACAATGCAACACCATCGACTCGGACTAGGACTGGTATGAGATGAACTGTGGAACTCTGACCGTATGGAGATGAGTCTCGTGGAACCTTGACCGGGCGGAGATGAACTGTGGAACTTGACCGTGGCGGATATATGGTTGTGGGACTCGATGCTGTGATGGCGGCGGATATGTGGTATGATATGGATTCGATCATGTGAACATGTGGTGGTGGTATATGGCAGGCGACGGACAACTCGTGAAATGTAACTCAAACTCTAAAATACTAGACACTAAGACCAAAGAACTTGACACGACGATGCAAACCGCAAGTTCAACAAAGCAAACATGAAAAGATTATGCAAAGGCTCGATTGGTTTGATGGGATGAACTACCCTAATTTTTTTTGGCTCGTGGACTATAGGTATGAAGAATGATCGATCTAAACTATTTAAAACTATAAAATCTCACCGAGCAACCTGAAAAACTACCACTTGATAGAGGTAAGGTGTCCCATCTTCGGCGAGAGGGGCTATCGCTTTGGATGAAGTCGACTTTGACGATCCGACTATTAACGTGGCGAGGACGCCGCGCTTTAGCAATCGCTAAACCAACTCAGAGGTTATTGACCACGCCGAGCACGCATCAACTCGACTACAAGGTCCGCTTCGCAGCAAACAAAGAACAAGCAAGAAACTAAGATTGCAACTGATATTCCAATATAAGAGGAAAGCTTTATGATCAAGGTGGGGTTCGGATGCCTTTGTCCGTCGGAACACAAACGGCACGCGGTTGCAGCTACGCGAACTTTAATCTAAACAAAACCCAAAGTTAAACGGTGCTCCTAGGCTGTATATATGGAGGAAGAGGGTGAATTTCGCCCTTGGTGAGGGGTCCAAACTAACCCTATCTCTTGTTTCACATACTAACTCTAAAAATAGCCTATACTAATGTATTTGAAATTACATGGGCCTGCCTAATAATAAGGTGACGCAAGACCAGAATAGCCAGCCCGGACGAAATTTATGAAGTGGCATCTTGTATATTTCTGTCCAAGACTTCATGCACTCATTATGGTGGCTTCAAAGTCCTGAATCATCACTTGTAACTCCATTCTTATCCCCTACATGCCATCATCTCCATGCTTGTTCTTGCTCCAATATTCATCCTTCAAGCTAGGCTCTCATTTGTAAGCAAAACAAATGTATCCAATTTAGGCAGCATCATATTCTCATGAATATTAGAATCATTACCAAGAAAACGAAAGTACCGTAATTTAGTTGGCGAAGCGAGTTTCAGTAATTGGTCCATGTATAGCAAATAGGGTTGTGGGTGTAACAATGGTATTGATCTCTCATCGTGGTGGAGGCCTGATGAACCGGAGGGTTGGCTCGGGTCGCAAGAGGTCGGATGTCCTACCGGAGGTCCGATTCGTGCAGGGTCCGGATGATCCGGACGGGTCCGATGATCCGGCTTCAGGTGGAGCTTCGCTGCTTTCGCCGATGAAGCCGGATCGCCCTACTGGTCCGGATCATCCAGATTGCCCGGATCGCCCGGCCGCTGGCCCGATCGCCCGCCACCCGGGTCCTTGTGCTTTTCCCTCCGCTCGCATGTCTTCCGCCTGCCTCCTTGCTTCCTAGCCTCTTCATGGTCACCTGGTACCGAGTATGCATAGCATTTCCGCTTGAGGTAGTAACCACGCCTCATGTGAATCGAAGGAATTGTGAGAGGAGTTGATAGAGGCAAAGGTGTCTCCTTCAATGAGATGATGGATATCGCTGGTGGAAGTCGACTTTGACGATCCGACCACGGACGTAAGAGACATCGCGCCTTAGCAATCGCTAAACCAACTCAGAGGTTATCGTGACCACGCCGAGCACGATCAACCTGACCACGGGGTCTGTTTCTCGCGAGCAAACGAAGAACAAGCAAGAAACCGAGATTGCAATCTGATATTGCTAATATAAGATGAAAGCTTTATTGATCAAGGTGGGGTTCGTGGACGCCTTTGTTCGGTCGTGAACACAAACGGCACGCCAAGTTGCAGCTATGGCTAACTTTAATCTAAAACAAACCCGAAGTTCAAACGACGCCTAAGGGCTGCAATATATGGGGAAAAGGAGGGAATTTCGTGGCCCTTGAGGGGTGGGGTCCCAACCAACCCTAACTCTTGTTTCCCACATACGGATTTCAAAAAATAGCCTATACTTAAGTATTTCGAAATTACATGGGCTCGCCTAATAATAAGGTGACGAAAGATTTAGAACAGCCTATGGACCTAATATTATGAAGTGGCATCTTGTATATTTCGTCCAAGGCTTCATGCACTTATGGTGGCTTCAAAGTCCTGAAATCATCACTTGTAACTCCGCTTTGATCCCCTGCGCATGCCATCAACTCCATGCGCAGTTCTGCTCCAATGTTCATCTTTTCCAAGCTAGGCCCTTCATTTGTAAGCAAAACAAATGTATCCAATTTAGGCAAGATCATATTCTCATGAACATTAGAATCATTACCAAGAAACGAAGTACCGGTAATTTAATTATGCAAGCGAAAGCCTAGTAATTGGTCCCAAGATATGTAAACTGAGGGCTGGGTGTAACAATGGTATTGATGTCCTCATCATCCTCCCCCTTGAAATGAAGTCGCCCTCGACTTAAGCTCATCTTCCTCACCCAAATAAGGCTTCAAATCAGAATGTTAAAAGTGGACGACCTCAAAATCTGCAGTAGCTCAAGTTTATATGCATTATCATTTATTTTCTAACACCTTAAAAGGACCATCAAGACGGCATTAGCTTTGATTTGAAGCAAATTAGGAAATCTATCTTCATTAAATGTAACTAAACAAGATCTCCAGCAAACACAACATGTTTTCTACCCTTATCTCCAAAGAAGTTTATATTTAGCATTCATACGCTCAATGTTTTCCTTAGTTAACTCATGCATTTTTAAAATCAATTCGTAACGCTTTAGCATCAAAATTAATCTTCCAAGATGGAAGAGGCAATAAATCAGGTGCACGAGGAAACCATACACAATTCACTCTGTAACATCTTAGTAGTAGAATGCAATGAACGATTATAGCAAATTCAATATGAGGCAAGCATTCTTCCCACATTTTTTTATTATTCTTCAAAATAGCCTAAGCATAGTAGACAATGTTCTATTGACTACTTTAGTTTGTCCATCACTTGGGGGTGACAAGTAGTACTAAAAAGCAGTTTTAGTCCCCAACTTAGCCCATAAACATCTCCAAAAGTGGCTAAGAAATTTAGTATCACGATCTGAAACAATAGTATTTGGCACACCATGCGTTTAATAATTTCAATGAAAGAACAAATCAAAGAACATTAATAAAAGATCATCGCTTTTATGACATGGTATAAAGTGTGCCATTTTCAGAATCTATCCATTTAAACAAATATGTTATCTTCCCTTCTTTGTTCGAGGTAAACCTAAACAAAGTCCATAGATATATCCTCCCAAGGAACACTAGGTACAAAAAGGCATATAAAACCATGAGGATTGAGTCGTGACTTAGCTTTTTGACAGAAAAATGCAGCAACAAAACGCCAACATCCTGGCTTCTCTTGGCCAAAAGAAATGTGTAGCAAGTATATCTCCATCTTCTTCACGCCAAAGTGTCCCATTAGTCCTCCTCCATGCGCCCCTGCAACAAACAAAAGACTAATTGAGCTAGCCGAATGCATACCTTGTTAGAATCTAAACACAAATCCATCATTAATGACCTAACTTGTTCCATGTTCTACCTTCTTTGTAATTTCGCAATACATCGCTAAATTCAGCATCATGCATATATTGATCTTGATGGCTCCAAACCAAATATTTTAAAGTCAAGTGAAAGCATAGTAGCAAATTTAATAGACAATGCATCAGCACAACATTTTCTTTACCTTCTTGTGTTTAAATACATGAAGGGAAAAGAGACATGGCACATTATTTATGGTTAAAGACTATTGAGATTTTCTCTTTATAAACATGCACGTTGTTGCTTTTACAACTTGGACTTTGTTTGATGCTGACATTGAGGAATGATGGATTTCTTTTTGTCACGACTATCCTCTCCCAACGTGCCTTAAAATACGTGCCAGGCTTGCATCAGTTTGTTTCGTCATACTTGCATAAAGATTTAATTTGCTGAAATCGTTATCGTCATCGTCGATGGCTCCTTTGCGTTGAAACAATTACTCACACCCACAGCCCCACGGGATCTCAAGGCCACGAATTCTCCTTTCCATCCTGGGTTTGCTTGAACAGATGTCATAGAATCTCACTTCGATTAATAAAGCTTATCTGCATTCGAAGAATCCAGATTGCAATCTCAGCTTTTTGCTTGTTCTTCGCTTGTTCGCATGAAACCGACCTCGGTCAGCGATCGTGTTCCGCTGATAGAGGCGCAGGTGTCCGCCTTCGGCGAGATGGTGGATTTCGCGGTGGAAGCTTCACTTTGACGATCCGATTACGAAGGCATGAGGACGCCGCGCTTAGCAATCGCTAAACCAACTCCGAGAGGTTATTGACCACGCATCGATCAACCTGACCACGAGGGTCTATTTCGCAGCAAACGAAGAACAAGCAAGAAACGAGATTGCAACTGATATTGCAATATAAGATGAAAGCTTTATTGATCAAGGTGGGTTCTGGACGCTTTGTCTGGTCGCTAACACAAACGGGTAATGGGTTACAGCTATGGCAAACTTTGATCTAAACAAAACCCAAAGTTCAAACGGTGCCCTAAGGGCGTATATATGGAGGAAGGGAGAATTTCGTGGCTTTGGTGAGGGGTCCAAACTAACCTATCTCTTGTTTCACACATACGGACTCTAAAAATAGCCTATACTAATGCATTTCGAAATTACATGGCCTGGCCCAATAATAAGGTGACGAAGCACCTAGAATAGCCTCTAGACTAAAATTTATGAAGTGGCATCTGTATATTTCTGTCCAAGGCTTCATGCACTCATTATGGTGGCTTCAAAGTCCTGAATCATCACTTGTAACTCCATTCTGTCCTCTTGCATGCCATCATCTCCATGCTTGTTCTTGCTCCAATGTTCATCCTCCAAGCTAGCCCTTCATTTGTAAGCAAAACAAATGTATCCATTTTAGGCAGATCATATTCTCATGAACATTAGAATCATTACCAAGAAACGAAAGTACCGGTAATTTAGTGTGCATGAGCTCAGTAATTGGTCCAAAGTATAGCAGCGTGGGTTGTGTAATAATGGTATTGATGTCCCTCATCATCCTCCCTTCTTGAAATGAAGTCGCCTCGACGGAAGTTCATCTTTCTCACCCAAATATGGCTTCAAATCTGAATGTTAAAAGTGGACTAACCTCAAAATCTGCAGCAGCTCAAGTTTATATGCATTATCATTTACTTTCTCCAACACCTTAAAGGGACCAAGAAGACGTATATTAGCTTTGATTTTGCAAATCAGGAAATCTATCTCACGCAAATGTAACCAAACAAGATCCTGCAAACACAACATGTTTTCTACCCTTATCTCCAAAGAAGTTTATATTTAGCATTCATACGCCAATGTTTTCCTTAGTTAACTCATGCATTTTAAAATCAATTCAGCACGCTCTTTAGCATCAAAATTAACCTTCTCCCAAGATGGAAGAGGCAACAAATCAATAGGTACGAGGTAGGAAACCATACACAACTTCAAAAGGGCACATCTTAGTAGTAGAATGCAATGAACGATTATAAGCAAATTCAATATGAGGCATTCCTCCCACATTTTCTTATTTTTCTTTAGAATAGCCCTAAGCATAGTAGACAATGTTCTATCGACTACTCATTGTCCATCACTTGGGGTGACAAGTAGTACTAAAAGCAGTTTAGTCCCCAACTTAGCCCATAAACATCTCCAAAAGTGGCTAAGAAATTTAGTATCACGATCTGAAACAATAGTATTTGGCACACCATGCAAGCTTAATAATTTCAATGTAAAGAACAAATCAGCAACATTGACAAAGATCATCGCTTTTATGACATGGTATAAAGTGTGCCATTTTCGAGAATCTATCCACGACAACAAATATGTTATCCTCCCTTCTTTGTTCTAGGTAAACCAAAACAAAGTCCATAGATATATCCTCCCAAGGAACACTAGGTAGTAACAGCATATATAAACCATGAGGATTGAGTCGGACTTAGCTTTTTGACATGTAGCAATAGCAATAAAACATCCCGGCTCTCATTGGCCAAAAGAAATGTGTACGCCCTCCGTTCTTCACGCCAAAATGTCCCATTAGTCCTCCTCCATGCGCCCCGCAACAACAAAAGACGAACGAGCTAGCTGGAATGCATAGCTTGTTAGCACGAACACAAATCCATCATTAACGACAAACTTGTTCCATGTTCTTCCTTCTTTACAATGCAATACATCTTTAAAATCAGCATCATGCACATATTGATCTTTGATGGTCTCCAAACCATATATTTTGAAGTCAAGTTGTGAAAGCATAGTATAGCGATTTAGACAATGCATCAAGAATAACATTTTCTTTACCCTTCTTGTGTTTAATGACATAAGGGAAAGTCTCAATGAATTCAACCCATTTAGCATGTCTACGATTCTAGCTTTTGACTTTAATATGTTTCAAAGATTCATGATCGTAATGTATAACAAATTTTGGGCCATAAATAATGTTGCCATGTTTCTAAAGTCCTAACAGCATATAATTTTTATCATAAGTAGAGTAATTCAGACTAGGCCCACTCAATTTTTCGTAAAGTATGCAACAGTTTACATCTTGTAATAACACACCTCTAATCCAATTCCACTAGCATCACATTCAAGCTCAAAAGTCTTATTAAAATCAGAAGTTGGAGTAAAGGAGCATGTCAACTTATTTCAATACGTGAATTTCTTTCCAAAATTCCCAAACAAAAGGCACATCCTTTTGTAAGCTCGTTGAGAGGTAGCAATGGTGCTGAAATCTTCACAAAACACCTATAGAAACCAGCGAGGCCAAGGAAACTCCTCACTTGTGTGACCGCTTAATATGCCAACTCTCAATAGCTTCAATCTTCTTTTATCAACTTCAATTTCGTGGAGTAACAACATAGCTAAGAAAGATACCCGTCTGCAAAAGTGCACTTCAAGGTTACCAAACAAACGTGCATCAGAGAGCATTAAAAACAGCACGAATGTTCCAAATGTTCTTCCAAAGATTTGCTATAAATCAAATATCATCAAAATAGACTACCACAAATCGTCCAATGAAAGCACGTAAAACTTCGCTCATTAATCTCATGAAAGTACTAGGTGCATTAGTTAACCCAAAAGGCATGACTAACCACTCATATAACCCAAACTTAGTTTTAAATGCTGTTTTCCATTCATCTCCCAATTTCATACGAATTTGATGGTATCCACTACGCAAATCAACTTTGGAGAATATTGTAGAGCCACTCAATTCATCAAGCATATCATCTAGCCTAGGAATAGGTGACGATAACGAATAGTAATATTATTGATGCCTCTACAATCAACACATACGTGACGTACTCATCCTTTTTCGCACTAGAATAATAGGAACAAAGACAAGGGCTAAGGGATTCAGATATAACCTTTGTCGAAAGCTCCTGCATTTGACGATAATCTCCTTCGCCTCCTCCTCGATTGGCAATGGCGGTAACGTACAGTAATGATGCACGGAATTAAGTCAATTTGATGCTCAATCCTCAATAGGTGGTAATCCTTGGCACGCTTTGTGGAAGACGCCGTCAACTCCTCGCAAAATGTTAGTGACAGCAGGGGCAAAGAGGAAGGCACGCCTCAATGAAAATAATGCCTTGCACACAAAAGCATAGCAAATAGATTTGCTAAAATCTAGCTCATCAATATCAGATTTGGCAAGTAAACATGCACTTTTCAATTTAATTTCAAGCAAAGAGATGGTTTATTATTAGGCTTCATGTCAAATTTTTGCTACAATCTGATTTTCACTCTTATTTTTCTCCTGTTTTGCTTTATTAGCCTCTATTAATATCATCTTTCAAAATGGACTGTGGAGTCATAGGAAGCAAAGTAATATTTTTATCCTTATGAACAAGAGTATACGATTGTTTCTACCATGGTGTATGTAATTTTATCAAATTGCCATGGTCTACCAAGTAACAAGGAACATGTTTGCATAGGTACCACATCACAATCAACATAATCAACATATGTAGAGATACTAAATGCACACTAACAAAGACGTGTTACCTTCACCTTGTCATCTGTTGTTGAACCATTGGATAGTAAGGATGTGGATGGTCTTGTGGTGAGAGATAGCTTCCACCATCTCCATGCTAGCCAAGTTGTCAGAGCCCTCCATCTATGATGACGCTAATAGAACGCTCTTCACAACTCCCTTTGTATGGAACAAATTATGCCTCGATTTTGCTCACTTGTGTAACCGACACTCAAAACACGCTGAGCAACTAAACATTCATACCTGCAGATCTTCAAGCAGCCATGTATTGTGTCTCATGATCGTAATCATCTCCACCGTGTTCCTCATGTGTAATAAGAGCCAAAGTCTCCTCATCATAGTCACTAGCGGACCCATACCCACCATCCTCGTGAGCAATCATCACACGCTGAGATTTGCATTCTCGAAAATGTCCTCTTCCTTACAACGATTTACAAATAATATCACTTGTGCTCTGATGCCATGGAAGAAGAAGAGCTCTGCGCAGGCCCGGTGTGTGTTGGCGATAGTGGTATTGTGTCGCTTCTTGTATCACGTTGAGGAGGTGGCACCAAGGAGGTGATGGTGCAAGGAAATAGATAGCACGTGGTGTCCACGATGAAGGTCGATTCAGAAAGTTTAGCGCGCCAATGCTCGCCATCTGCACTTCACGCTCAGCTTTACAAGCAAGATGGAATAAACGAAAGGATATTATAATCCTTATAGTCTAGAATGGTCCAATCTCTATTTAATCCACCTTAAAACGTGCAAGCATAGCTTCATTCTCCTCAACAATACCACATCTAATCAAGCCAGCTTGTAATTCGATAATATTCTTCATGTAATTTTTTCCTTGTCTTAAACGCTGCAATTTTGAAGTAATTCACGTTGATAATATGGTGGAACCCAACTAGCACGCATAGCAGTTTTCAAAGCAGCCCAAGTAATGAACAGATATAATCTACAATGTTCGCACCACCAAACACATGCAAAGCTAGTGAAAGCACAAACAGCAGCAGGAACACGCCTCCTCGTGATATTGTAAACATGTAAATCGTTGTTCAGTTTCTAACTCCCAAGTAAGATATATATCAAAACATATCTACCTCAAATGGTGGAATATTCAATTTCAGTTTAGGAGATGGTCATGATCTCGCACCGAGGGGAGCCCTAACATTGCCATTATTTGCATGTGGACTAATTTGGTTGTGGTGTCTGGTTGCACGAGTTCGATGTTGATCAACCTCATCCTCGTAATCTTCCACATAATCATCCTCGCTTGCATCAAGAAGCAGCAGGAGCAGAGCCAAAGAAGCACCAACAGCAGAGCAGCTGCACCAGAATTTTGTCCGCTCAATAGGAACATACCGAGCTCGCCCATACCGATTCGAAGGGGCGAGTTGTTGTCGCTGCAGAGGTGCGATAGGTGCAGCCATGTGGTTGTGGAAAACGCTGAGCAATTCATCAAACTTGCTATCAAGCTTTGTTTCAAACGCCTTCTCAATGCCATCTATCTTCCATGGCCACAAATCTGTTTACCACATCTTGCACTCGTCCAATCATCATTTGTGAAACTTATCATGTAGCTGCTTGTTTGTCGTTCTCCCAATCAGCCTCATCGCCTCGTGTTCCCTGCCATGGTTAGCAGAATAGAAACACACAAGAATATGATCCTGCACACTAGGAAGTGGTGGTGGTGGTGGTGGAGTGGTGGACAATACAACCGTGAAGCAAATCAAATTTCACCATTTACCCAGAAGTTAGTGGTGATCTCCAATCGCTAGTCAAAACTCAAAGCTTGATATAGCGACACCAGGAGAATCAAACGCACGACGAGATGTATGTGGAGCTGCTTATAATATGGTAGCAAAAGGTCAAGAATAATCAATCAGAGATGCAAAGTTGAAGAAACGCCAACGACGCAGACTTGCTGGTCCTAGGCTAGACCGTAGAGACGCGAGCCTAGAACACTAATAAAATCAATAACGCACGTAAACAAGGGAGGAGCACACCTGAAATTTTTTTCTTTTTTTTCTTTTTTTTTGCACTTTTTTTTCCTTTTTTTTTTTTTTGTTCTGCAACAAATTTTTTCTAAAAGTCTACAAATGGTCTAAAACCGCTAGCCAGAATTTTCCGACTTAGTTTTTTTTTTGAACTGAACTATTTTTCTTCACGGATGGCTTGAAGTTGGGGAGTCCTCTCCGTCACGACCGAGTATCGCGTGATCTCGAAATCAAGAACAATGCAAATACCATCGACTGACTAGGACCGTGGCGGAGATGAATTGTGGAACTCCGATCGTGGCGGAGATGAGTCCGTGGAACTTGATCGTATGGAGATGAATGTGGAACCTGACCGTGACGGATATATGTTGCGGTGGACTCGGATGCGTGATGGCTATGGATATGGTGGCGATATGGATTCGGATCGGTGAATATGTGGTGGTGGTATAGGCGCGCGTGACAACCGTGAACAGTAACTCAAACTCTAAAAGACTAGACGCTAAGACCAGAACTTGACACGACGATGCAACCGCAAATTCAACAAAGCAATACAGAAAAGATTATGCAAAGGCTCGATTGGTTCGAGGGATGAACTAACCCTAATTTTTTTGGCTTTTTCGGACTCTAGGTATGAAGAATGACCGATCTAAACTACTAAAATCAGAAAATCTCACCGAGCAACCCGAACTCGATACCACTTGATAGAGGCAAGAGGTGTCCCGCCTTCGATGAGATGGTGGATTTCGCTTTGGAAGTCGACTTTGACGATCCGATCACGAAGGCAGAGACGCCGCGCTACTTAGCAATCGCTAAACCAACCGAGAGGTTATCGACCACGCCGAGCACATCAACCGACCACGAGGGTCTATTTCGCGAAAACGAAGAACAAGCAAGAACCGAGATTGCAACTGATATTGCAATATAAGATGAAAGCTTTATTGATCAAGGTGTTCTGTGACGCTTTGTTCGTCGTTGAACACAAACGGCACGCGGTTGCAGCTATGGCGTAACTTTTGATCTAAACAAAACCCAAAGTTAAACGGTGCCCTAAGGGCGGTATATATGGAGGAAGAGGGGAGAATTTCTGGTCCTTGTGGAGGGGTCCAAACTAACCCTATCTCTTGTTTCCCACACATACGGACTCTAAAAATAGCCTATACTAATGCATTTCGAAATTACATGGCCTGGCCCAATAATAAGGTGACGAGCACCTAGAATAGCCTCTAGACGAAATTTATGAAGTGGCATCTTGTATATTTCGTCCAAGGCTTCATGCACTCATTATGGTGGCTTCAAAGTCCTCAAATCATCACTTGTAACTCCATTCTGTCCCTCTTGGCGCATGCCATCATCTCCATGCTTGTTCTTGCTCCAATGTTCATCCTTCTCCAAGCTAGGCCCTTCATTTGTAAGCAAAACAAATGTATCCATTTTAGGCAGCATCATATTCTCATGAACATTAGAATCATTACCAAGAAACGAAAGTACCCGGTAATTTAGTCATGCGCGCGAGCTCTAGTAATTGGTCCAAGATGTATAGCAAAAGGGGTGTGGGTGTAACAATGGTATTGATGTCCTCATCAGCGTGGTCAATAACCTCTCGGAGTTGGTTTAGCGATTGCATAAGGCTACGACGCCCTTTGGGATTTGTTTAGTTAAAAGTTAGCCATTGCAACCCGTGTGCTTCGTTTGTGTCCAACGACCAGACCTAGACAAAACGGATCCCCATCTTTATCAATACTTCATACATACTGCAATATTCAGATTGCTTTTATCATATTCTTGCTTGTTCTTCGATTGCTTGCGGAGTAGACCTTCGTGGTCGGAGTTGATTGTGCTCGGCGTGGTCAATAACCTCTCGGAGTTGGTTTAGCGATTGCTAAGGCGCAACATCGTGCACGCGTTTGTAGTCGGATCGTCAAAGTCGTCTCCACCAAATCGATAGTTATCATCTCATCGAAAGATCGGGACACCCGCCTCTATCAAGTGGTATCAGATTTCCAGGTTGCTCGGTGAGATTTTACGGTTTTCGTAGTTTAGATCGAGTCGTCTTCATACCTATAGTCCACGAAAAAGCCAAAAAAAATTAGGGTTAGTTCATCCTATCCAACCAATCGAGCCTTTGCATAATCTTTTTCAGATTTGCATTGTTGAATTTGCGGTTGCATCGTCCGTGTCTAGTTCTTTGGTCTTAGAGTCTAGTCTTTTAGAGTTTGAGTTACGGTCATAAGTTGTCACGCCGCGCCGCATTTATCATCGCCACGCCATCCACCACCACCGCTTATCCGCCACCGCTTGAATCCGTATCCATATACCACCACCGCTTATCCGCCACCGCTTGAATCCGTATCCATATACCACCACCGCTTCCATATATCACCACCACCGCCATCGACCACCATATATCACCACCAATCCGAGTCCCTTGCATATCGTGTTTGTTTTCGGGATCCATCTAGTTTTCGATTCGTGTTTCCTTGTCTGAGTAGGTTTCGGATTCCAGCAATCTTTTGCCGTCCGTAGAAGAGTCCGGAAACCACCCTCCGTTTAGGCCCAAAATTTTCCAAAAACGCACGGGACAAAAAATTTCGGCTATCCTATTTTAGGTGTTTCTAAGCGTATTGAGACGATCGCCGTTATAGAAAGTTTTTTGACCCGTTTCGGTTTTGGGTCGAGCGATCGAAAAAAAAAAAAAATTGGTCGAAAAATTTCGTGCCCATCCTATCAGTTTGACACAGGAAGTGTTTTGAGACATTCGCCATTATAGTGATTTTTTCGCAAAAAAAAAGCGCAAAAAAAAAGCGGTAAAAAAAAGAGCGAAAAAAAAATTGAGTGTGCTCCTTCCTTGTTTACGTCTTGGTGCCCGTGATTTTGTTAGTGTTCTAGGCTCGCGTCTCTAGCACGGTCTAGCCTAGGACCAACCTGATCTGCGTCGTTGAGCGTTTATTCAACTTTGCATCTCTGAATTGATTATTCTTGACCTTTTGCTACCATATTATAAGCCTTCCCACTCCACATACATCTACGTCGTGCGTTTGATTCTCCACAGTAATCGCTATAGCCAAGCTTTGGGAGTTTTGACTACAACGGTGCGATCACCGCCTTCTTTGGGTAAGCTGGTAAGAATTTGAGATTTGCTTGACGGTTTGTGATACACCACCACCACTTCTTAGTAGTCTGTAGGATCATATTCTTGTGTGGTTCTATTTGCTGCTAACCATGGTAGGATCACAAGCCGATGAGACTGATTGGGAGAACTTGACGAACAAACAGCTACATGATAAGTTTCACAAATGATGATTGGACGGGTGCAAGACGTGGTAAACAGATTTGACGAGGCCATGGAGAAGATAGATGGCATTGAGAAGGCGTTTGAAACAAAGCTTGATAGATAGTTTGATGAATTGCTCGCGCGTTTTCCACAACCACCGCCGGCTGCACCTATCGCACCTCTGCTTAGCGACAACAACTCGCCCTTCCGAATCGGTATGGACGAGCTCGGCGTGTTCCTATTGAGCGAGACAAAATTCTGGTGCAGCTTGCTCTGCTGTTGGTGCTTCTTTGGCTCTCACCATCTGCTGCTGCTGGTGCAGAGGAGGATGATGATTATGTGGGAGATTATGAGGATGAGGTTGATCAACATCGAACTACGTGCAACCACCAAACCACAACCACCGGTCGTCCACATGCAAATAATGGCAATATTAGGGCTCCCCTCAGTGCGAGATCATGACCATCTCCCTAAACTGAAATTGAATATTCCACCATTTGAGGGTAGATATGTTCACGATATATATCTTACTTGGGAGTTAGAAACTGAACAACGATTTACATGTTTACAATATCACGAGGAGAGACGTGTTCCGCTGCTGTTTGTGCTTTCACTAGCTTTGCATGTGTTTGGTGGTCTCGAACATTGTAGATTATATCTGTTCCAGCTACTTGGGCTGCTTTGAAAACTGCTATGCGTGCTCGTTGGGTTCCACCATATTATCAACGTGAATTACTTCAAAAATTGCAGCGCTTAAGACAAGGAAAAAATTCATGAAGAATATTATCGGAATTAGAAACTGGCTTGATTAGATGTGGTATTGTTGAGGAGAATGAAGCTATGCTTGCACGTTTTCGGGTGGATTAAATAGAGATTCGACCATTCTAGATTATAAGGATTATAATAATATCACTCGTTTATTCCATCTTGCTTGTAAAGCTTGAGCGTGAAGTCTTGAGGATCGGCAGGGCATTGGCGCACTAACTTTTCTGCAGTCGACCTTCATCATGGACACCACGTGCATCATCTACTTCCTTTGCACCATCACCTCCTTGGTGCCACCTCCAACCGTGATACAAGAAAGCGGGCACAACCACCACTATCTGCCAAGAGCACACCTGCCGGGCCTGCAGAGTTCTTCTTCCATGGCGTCAGCAGGCACACAAGTGATATTATTTGTCGTCGTTGTAAGGGAAGAGGACATTTTGTGAGAGAATGCAAATCTCAGCGTGTGATGATTGCTCACGAGGATGGTGGGTATGAGTCCGCTAGTGACTATGATGAGGAGACTTTGGCTCTTATTACACATGAGGAACATGGTGGAGATGATTCGATCATGAGACACAATACATGGCTGTTGAAGATCTTGTGGTATGAATGTTTAGTTGCTCAACGTGTTTTGAGTGTGCAGGTTACACAAGTGAGAAAAATCAGAGGCATAATTTGTTCCATACAAAGGAGTTGTGAAGGAACGTTCTATTCAGCGTCATCATAGATGGAGGGAGCTGCAACAACTTGGCTAGCATGGAGATGGTGGAGAAGCTATCTCTCACCACAAGACCACATCCACATCCTTACTACATCCAATGGTTCAACAACAGCGGCAAGGTGAAGGTAACACGTCTTGTTAGTGTGCATTTTAGTATCTCTACATATGCTGATTATGTTGATTGTGATGTGGTACCTATGCAAGCATGTTCCTTGTTACTTGGTAGACCATGGCAATTTGATAAAATTTCATACACCATGGTAGAAACAATCAATATACTCTTGTTCATAAGGATAAAAATATTACTTTGCTTCCTATGACTCTGAGTCCATTTTGAAAGATGATATTAATAGAGCTAATAAAGCAAAACAGGAGAAAAATAAGAGTGAAAATCAGATTGTGGCAAAAGAATTTGAGCAACACATGAAGCCTAATAATAAACCATCTCTTTGCTTCGAAATTAAATTGAAAAGTGCATGTTTACTTGCCACCAAATCTGATATTGATGAGCTAGATTTTAGCAAATCTATTTGCTATGCTTTTGTGTGCAAAGAGGCATTATTTTCATTCGAGGGCGTGCCTTCCTCTTTGCCCCTCGCTGTCACTAACATTTTGCGGGGAGTTCACGACGTCTTTCCACAAGGCGTGCCACCGGATTACCACCTATTCGAGGATTGAGCATCAAATTGACTTAATTCGGTGCATCATTACCCAACCGTGCACCATACCGTACCAATCCGGAGGAGACGAAGGAGATTATCGTCAAGTACAGGAGCTGCTCGACAAAGGTTATATACGCGAATCCCTTAGTCCTTGTGCTGTTCCTATTATTCTAGTGCCGAAAAAGGATGGTACGTCACGTATGTGTGTTGATTGTAGAGGTATCAATAATATTACTATTAGTTATCGTCACCCTATTCCTAGGTTAGATGATATGCTTGATGAATTGAGTGGCTCTACAATATTCTCCAAAGTTGATTTGCGTAGTGGATACCATCAAATTCGTATGAAATTGGGAGATGAATGGAAAACAGCATTTAAAACTAAGTTTGGATTATATGAGTGGTTAGTCATGCCTTTTGGGTTAACTAATGCACCTAGTACTTTCATGAGATTAATGAGCGAAGTTTTACGTGCTTTCATTGGACGATTTGTGGTAGTCTATTTTGATGATATACTGATTTATAGCAAATCTTTGGAAGAACATTTGGAACATTTACGTGCTGTTTTAATGCTCTCGTGATGCACGTTTGTTTGGTAACCTTGGGAAGTGCACCTTTTGCACCGACCGAGTATCTTTTCTTGGCTATGTTGTTACTCCACGGGAATTGAAGTTGATAAAGCCAAGATTGAAGCTATTGAGAGTTGGCACGCAGCCCAAAGCGGTCACACAAGTGAGGAGTTTCCTTGGCCTCGCTGGTTTCTATAGGCGTTTTGTGAGAGATTTCAGCACCATTGCTGCACCTCTCAATGAGCTTACAAAGAAGGATGTGCCTTTTGTTTGGGGTACCGCACAGGAAGAAGCCTTCACGGTATTGAAAGCTAACTTGACACATGCTCCTTTACTCCAACTTCCTGATTTTAATAAGACTTTTGAGCTTGAATGTGATGCTAGTGGAATTGGATTAGGAGGTGTGTTATTACAAGATGGCAAACCTGTTGCATACTTTTCGAAAAATTGAGTGGGCCTAGTCTGAATTACTCTACTTATGATAAAGAATTATATGCTCTTGTTAGGACTTTAGAAACATGGCAACATTATTTATGGCCCAAAGAATTTGTTATACATTCGATCATGAATCTTTGAAACATATTAAAAGTCAAGCTAAACTGAATCGTAGACATGCTAAATGGGTTGAATTCATTGAGACTTTCCCTTATGTCATTAAACACAAGAAGGGTAAAGAAAATGTTATTCTTGATGCATTGTCTCGTCGCTATACTATGCTTTCACAACTTGACTTCAAAATATTTGGTTTGGAGACCATCAAAGATCAATATGTACATGATGCTGATTTTAAAGATGTATTGCAGAATTGTAAAGAAGGAAGAACATGGAACAAGTTTGTCGTTAATGATGGATTTGTGTTTCGTGCTAACAAGCTATGCATTCCAGCTAGCTCCGTTCGTCTTTTGTTGTTGCAGGAGGCGCATGGAGGAGGACTAATGGGACACTTTGGCGTGAAGAAGGCGGAGGGCGTACTTGCTACACATTTCTTTTGGCCAAAGATGAGGCGGGATGTTGAGCGTTTAATTGCTCATTTGCACTACATGTCAAAAAGCTAAGTCACGACTCAATCCTCATGGTTTATATATGCCTTTGCTGTACCTAGTGTTCCTTGGGAGGATATATCTATGGACTTCCTAGAACAAAGAAGGGAGGGATAGCATATTTGTTGTCGTGGATAGATTCTCAAAATGGCACACTTTATACCATGTCATAAAAGCGATGATCTTTGTCAATGTTGCTGATTTGTTCTTTCGTGAAATTATTAAGCTTGCATGGTGTGCCAAATACTATTGTTTCAGATCGTGATACTAAATTTCTTAGCCACTTTTGGAGATGTTTATGGGCTAAGTTGGGGACTAAACTGCTTTTAGTACTACTTGTCACCCCAAACTGATGGACAAACTGAAGTAGTCAATAGAACATTGTCTACTATGCTTAGGGCTGTTCTAAAGAAAATAAGAAAATGTGGGAGGATTGCTTGCCTCATATTGAATTTGCTTATAATCGTTCATTGCATTCTACTACTAAGATGTGCCCTTTTGAAGTTGTGTATGGTTTCCTACCTCGTGCAACTATTGATTTGTTGCCTCTTCCATCTTCGGAGAAGGTTAATTTTGATGCTAAAGAACGTCTGAATTGATTTTAAAAATGCATGAGTTAACTAAGGAAAACATTGAGCGTATGAATGCTAAATATAAACTTCTTTGGAGATAAGGGTAGAAAACATGTTGTGTTTGCACCGGAGATCTTGTTTGGTTACATTTGCGTGAGGATAGATTTCTGATTTGCGCAAATCAAAGCTAATGCCACGTCTTGCTGGTCCCTTTAAGGTGTTGGAGAAAGTAAATGATAATGCATATAAACTTGAGCTGCTGCAGATTTTGGGGTTAGTCCCACTTTTAACATTGCAGATTTGAAGCCATATTTGGGTGAGGAAGATGAACTTCCGTCGAGGCGACTTCATTTCAAGAAGGGAGGATGATGAGGACATCAATACCATTGTTACACCCACAGCCCTCTTGCTATACATCTTGGACCAATTACTAGAGCTCACAAGCGCCAACTAAATTACCGGTACTTTCGTTTCTTGGTAATGATTCTAATGTTCATGAGAATATGATGCTGCCTAAATTGGATACATTTGTTTTGCTTACAAATGAAGGGCCTAGCTTGGAGAAGGATGAACATTGGAGCAAGAACAAGCATGGAGATGGTGGCATGCAAAGAGGGACAAGAATAGAGTTACAAGTGATGATTTGGGACTTTGAAGCCACCATAATGAGTGCATGAAGCCTTGGACGAAATATACAAGATGCCACTTCATAAATTTCGTCCAGAGGCTATTCTTGGTGCTGCGTCACCTTATTATTGGGCCAGGCCCATGTAATTTCGAAATACATTAGTATAGGCTATTTTTAGAGTCCGTTTGTGTGGGGAAACAAGAGATAGGGTTAGTTTCGGACCCCTCCACCAAGGGCCACGAAATTCTCCCCCTCTTCCTCCATATATACAGCCCTTAGGGCACCGTTTAGACTTTGGGATTTGTTTAGTTAAAAGTTAGCCATTGCAACTTCGTGTACTTCGTTTGTGTCCAACGACCAGACCTAGACCGCTTACGGATCCCCATCTTTATCAATACTTCATACATACTCGCAATATTCAGATTGCTTTTATCATATTCTTGCTTGTTCTTCGATTGCTTGCAGGAGTAGACCTTCGTGGTCAGGTTGATTGTGCTCCGGCGTGGTCAATAACCTCTCGGAGTTGGTTTAGCGATTGCTAAGGCGCAACGTCGTGCACGTTTGTAGTCGGATCGTCAAAGTCGTCTCCACCAAATCGATAGTTATCATCTCATCGAAAGATCGGGACACCCCGCCTCTATCAAGCCAATTTTCTGATAAATTCTTTCAAAGAATGCTACTAACTCAAGCTTTCCAATGCAAAAAGAATCACTCAATTCCGACTTGATATGAGGAGTCAAAGAATTCTAAAACTGGCTTGAAAATTGGAACAAGCTGTGTTCACGAACTTCGGAGGGCAAAACGACCTATTTAGAAGCCGATTTTGAGGTGTCAAATATTGAACTAGCTTCTGCAACTATTTAGATGCGGCTCGTCGCTAGCTTCAATTTGAGTACTCAAGGAGCCAAAAGCGGACTTCATTATGAGGAAGATACACCTGTTTTACTGAACAGGCAAAAACAGATTCAATCCGAATTGGTGCGAGATTGATTCTAGATAGATCTTTTTTTCTTCTCTTTTTTTTTCACACTTTTTTTTTTTCTTCTCTCTCTTTTCTTTTTTTCTTTCCTTTTTTCTCTCTTTTTCTCCCTCTTTCCAATACAAACTAGATAAGATGCAGATTGGATCAAGATGTGAATGACCTCACCTATGGTTATGACAATGAACAGTGGCAGCGTAAGTACGTGGTGGAAATTAAAAGATGGGATGGTGGACAGCGGAAGGATAATGATGCAGCAAGGCGTGACTAATGTGAACAGAACTCGAAACTCTAAAGGAACTAGACACTAAGACCAGAATCGACACGACGATGCAACCGATAATTCAACTCTGCAAGCAGCGAATAGAAAATTGCAAAGGCTCGGTCGGCTTGGATAACGGATGAATGGATCTAACTTTTTTTGTGGCTTTTCATGGACTATAGGTATGAATGATGATGCGATCTAAACTATGAAAAGCTGTAAAATCTCACCGAAAGCGACCTGGCGATACCACTTGATAGGCGGGGTGTCCCGATCGATAGAGGCGAGGGTGTCGATCTTTCGATGAGATGATAACTATCGATTTGGTGGAGCGACTTTGACGATCCGACTACAAGCGTGCCGACGTTGCGCCTTAGCAATCGCTAAACCAACTCCGAGAGGTTATTGACCACGCGGAGCACAATCAACGACCACGAAGGTCTATTCCTGCAAGCAATCGAAGAACAAGCAAGAATATGATAAAAGCAATCTGAATATTGCGGTATGTATGAAGTATTGATAAAGGTGGGGATCCGTAAGCGGTCTTGGTCTGGTCGTTGGACACAAGCGAAGTACGAAGTTGCAATGGCTAACTTTTAACTAAACAAATCCCAAGGAAAAGCTACTAGATGGATCTACTTATATAGGAGCAAGGGTGGCGGCCAAGGAGGTGGGAGAACGTCCCAAAGCAGCCTAAAACTAACCCTAGGTTGTACAAGGCCAATGGGCCCAAGTGGAGGTGACGTAACACCTTTGGACTTGTAGTTTGACTCGGATTCTGGTGCAGCGTCAGATTGTTTTGTCCACAACTCAACGCTCCGGACGGATTTTAAGGTGATTCAATTGTGCTGGAAAGAGCATGAAATCTTCTTTCCAACAAAAAAGAATCACCCAATTCAGAGTCCGTATGAAATAGTTGTTGACGTTTTGAGTCAGGTATGTCTGTGCGGTCGAATCTGAATCCGAACGTGAGAGACTTGGACTCTATCTTCTCTTGGGCCAAAAGTGACGTGAGAGGACTTTTGAACAGCAAATAAACATCTCTTTCTTCCTTATCTTCATATGTGGATTGTACAAATGTCCCATACACCTGCAATTAGACAAAACACAAAAGTGTGTGAAGTATTTTTGTTCGGATAACATAAATAGATTATTGAATAGTTTGCACTAGAAATCACGACAAATATGCATGTATGCAATATTTTGGTCATATACAAGGTACTCATGTCCTCATCATCCTCCCCTTTTTGAAAATAAAGCCGTCCTCGGCGTTGCTTAATCTGAAATGTGGCTAACAAAAGAGACAAGGTGTACATGTTGTATATGTATACGTCATCCATTTTTACTTCCCTTGATTTTTGCATATATGACACATGAATAGATGAGTAACTTGCATAGTTCATAAAATCTAAAGCCAACAAATTAGCACAAGAAATAGAAGGCATGAAAATATTGCAACTCAGTTTGCACATATAAGTGAAGCTCTTATTTATTTCAAAAGATTGACAATGTTCATCATTAAACCATCCCAACATTGGTGAATAAACCTTATTTGAATCAAATTTACATGCTATAACATGCTTAGATAAGCAAACATGCAATGAGTCATTCGACACAGAATCATCACCAAGATTAGAGGTCATATCAAAACGATTAAACATTGATTCTTTTGCATCAACAGTTAATTCAATGGGTGCACTCAAAATTGTTGGTATTTCAGTTGTTTGATCACATGACGCATTCATGACAGTATCAAGATTCTCTAAAATAGGTGTTGTGCTCAAATCACCAGGTAACTCAACACATGATGCATTGAAGTTAACTAGGGATGCATCATTCTCATGTGAAGTTATATCATCAATAACTTTACTGTTACCTTGTCGCAAAGACATAGCTGATGTAGGTACACACGTAGACAATGCACCATACTCTTGAGATGATGTCGCGCTCACAATCCAAGGTGGGGCTTCTCTAGTAGGTGCAACGGTGGAGGAACCAACCGACGGTGGTGAGCATGAACTGGAATAGTAGTTGTTGTAGTCACCCAATGCATCCTCCTGTAACTGTCTCTCAAAGGTACAAGCACGAACATACATACCGGTAATGCAACGAGGAATATCTCTGAAATCTTGCTGAATATCATGGTTCAAACCACCAAAAATCTATTCATTGTATCATCCTCAGATTCTTCTATGTCACAATGATGCATATAAGATTTGAACTCTTGGTAGTAAGTATGAGCAGTGTTATTGCCTTGTTTAAATTGTTCAAATTTATGAAGCAATTCACGACGATAGTAAGGAGGGAAAACTGTTTTCTCATTACATCTTTCAAATCTTTCCAAGTTGTGGGTTGGTTATCAATGTTTTTCTTACAATGCACACTCCACCAAATAGAAGCAAAACCAGTAAATGCTCTAGTGGCAGCTCGTACTCGCTCAAGTTCGAAAAGTCATGGTTACTAAAACTTGTTCTACTTCAAACTCCCAAGCTAGATAAATAGCAGGATTAAATCTACCCTCAAATGACGGTAAAGAGATAACTTGACCATGTGGTTGTGTGTGTTGTCCCAACTCTCGTGATGGTGAAGATGTGTTAAATCGTCCAAGAACTTCTATCTCGAAACCTGTCATGATTAGTAGAAACAAGAAACAAAATTCGAGAATAATGTTCCTATGAACTACTAGGATGTGGTTGTAAAGTGCTCACAATAAAGCAAATATCAATATCTTACAAGTTCTTACCATGCGGCGGTGGTGACAAGCAACCAGCGGTGTCAAGTAACTCGAAGATTGTGTAAGCGATTGCGGGGGAACATACGTATACGGTGTAGAAATATGGGAGCTGGGTTGGCTATATATGGTAGCAAAAATTTAGCAATAATCAATTCAAAGATGCAATGTTGAATAAGCGCTCAACGACGGTCTTGTGCTGGTCCTAGGCTAGACCGGACTAGAGGCGCGAGCCTAGAACACTAATGAGGTCACGGCGTAACACAACTAGCATCAATGAAGGATACTAAATAGCTCTTGACAGCAAGATATAAGTGAAGATCACTGGCGGCAGTGAAGATAATGATGAAAAACAACGCCAAGCGGGACATACAACAACTCTCTCTCAACTTTCCTCTTGAAAAGTTTGAGCCAATTTTCTGATAAATTCTTTCAAAGAATGCTACTAACTCAAGCTTTCCAATGCAAAAAAAACACTCAATTCCGATATGATATGAGGAGTCAAAGAATTCTAAAACGGCACGAAAAATTGGAACAAGCTGTGTTCACGAACTTCAGAGGGCAAAAAGACCTATTTAGAAGCCGATTTTGAGGTGTCAAATATTGAACTAGTTTCTGAAACTATTTAGATGCGGCTCGTCTCTAGCTTCAATTTGAGTACTTACGGAGCCAAAACGGACATCGTATGAGGAAGATACACCTGTTTTACTGAACAGTGCGCAAAACAGATTCCACTCCGAATTCAGGTACGAGATTGATTCTAGATAGATCCGATTTTTTTTTCTTCTCTCTTTTTCCTCACGCTTTTTTCTTTTCTTCTCTCTCTTTTCTTTTTTTTCTTTCCTTTTTCTCTCTTTTTTTCTCCTCTTTCCAAGACAAACTAGATAAGATGCAGATTTGATCAAGCGAAGATGTGAATGACCTCAACTATGATTATGACAATGAATAGCGTGTAGCACGTGGTGGAAATTAATAGATGGGGTGGTGGACAACGGAAGGGATAATGATGCAGCGGTGGCGTGACTAATGTGAACAGAACTCGAAACTCTAAAGGAACTAGACACTAAGACCAGCAACTGACACGACGATGCAACCGATAATTCAACTATGCAAGCAATGAATAGAAAATTGCAAAGGCTCGATCGGCTTGGATAAAGGATGAACAGATCTAAATTTTTTATGGCTTTTTGATGGACTGTAGGTATGAATGGCGAGATCGATCTAAACTATGAAAAGCTGTAAAATCTCACCGAGCAACCTGAAAACGATACCACTTGATAGGCGAGGGTGTCGATCTTCGATGAGATGATAACTATCGATTTGGTGGAGCGACTTTGGCGATCCGACTACAAGCGTGCCTGACGTTGCGCCTTAGCAATCGCTAAACCAACTCCGAGAGGTTATTGACCACGCGGAGCACAATCAACGACCACGAAGGTCTATTCCTGCAAGCAATCGAAGAACAAGCAAGAATATGATAAAAGCAATCTGAATATTGCGAGTATGTATGAAGTATTGATAAAGGTGGGGATCCGTAAGCGGTCTTGGTCAGTCGTTGGACACAAGCGAAGTACGAAGTTGCAATGGCTAACTTTAACTAAACAAATCCCAAGGAAAAGCTACTAGATGGATCTACTTATATAGGAGCAAGGGTGGCGGCCAAGGAGGTGGGAGAACGTCCCAAAGCAGCCTAAAACTAACCCTAGGTCGTACAAGGCCAATGGGCCCAAGTGGAGGTGACGTAACACCTTTGGACTTGTAGTTTGACTCGGATTCTGGTGCAGCGTCAGATTGTTTTGTCCACAACTCAACGCTCCGGACGGATTTTAAGGTGATTCCAATTGTGCTGGAAAGAGCATGAAATCTTCTTTCGAACAAAAAAAGAATCACCCAATTCGGAGTCCGTATGAAATAGTTGTTGGCGTTTTGAGTCAGGTATGTCTGTGCAGTCGAATCTGAATCCAGAACGTGAGAGACTTGGACTCTATCTTCTCTTGGGCCAAAAGTGACGTGAGAGGACTTTTTGAACAGCAAATAAACATCTCTTTCTTCCTTATCTTCATATGTGGATTGTACAAATGTCCCATACACCTGCAATTAGACAAAACACAAAAGTGTGTGAAGTATTTTTGTTCTGGATAACATAAATAGATTATTGAATAGTTTGCACTAGAAATCACCTGACAAATATGCATGTATGCAATATTTTTGGTCATATACAAGGTACTCATGTCCTCATCACGATCTTTCGATGAGATGATAACTATCGATTTGGTGAAGATGACTTTGACGATCCGACTACAAACGTGCATGACGTTGCGCCTTAGCAATCGCTAAACCAACTCCGAGAGGTTATTGACCACGCCGGAGCACAATCAACCTGACCACGAAGATCTATTCCTGCAAGCAATCGAAGAAGAAGCAAGAATATGATAAAAGCAATCTGAATATTGCGAGTATATATGAAGTATTGATAAAGGTGGGTATTCGTAAGCGGTCTTGGTCTGGTCGTTGGACACAAACGAAGTACACGAAGTTGCAATGGCTAACTTTTAACTAAACAAATCCCAAGGAAAAAGCTACTAGATGGATCTACTTATATAGGAGCAAGGGGTGGCGGCCAAGGAGGTGGGAGGACGTCCCAAGGCAGCCTAAAACCAACCCTAGGTCGTACAAGGCTCATGGGCCCAAGTGGAGGTGACGTAACACCTTTGGATTTGTAGTTTGACTCGGATTCTGCTGCAGCGTCAGATTGTTTTGTCCATAACTCAACGCTCCGGACGGATTTTAAGGTGATTCCAATTGTGCTGGAAAGAGCATGAAATCTACTTTCCAACAGAAAAAGAATCACGCAATTCGGAGTCCGTATGAAAAAGTTGTTGACATTTTGAGTCAGGTATGTCTGTGCAGTCCGAATCTGAGTCCAAAACGTGAGAGACTTGGACTCTATCTTCTCTTGGGCCAAAAGTGACGTGAGAGAACTTTTTGAACAGCAAATAAACATCTCTTTCTTCCTTATCTTCATATGTGGATTGTACAAATGTCCCATACACCTGCAATTAGACAAAACACAAAAGTGTGTGAAGTATTTTTGTTCTGGATAACATAAATAGATTATTGAATAGTTTGCACTAGAAATCACCTGACAAATATGAATGTATGCAATATTTTTGGTTATATCCAAGGTAGTCATGTCCTCATCAATATTGTAAACATGTAAATCGTTGTTCAGTTTCTAACTCCCAAGTAAGATATATATCAGGAACATATCTACCCTCAAATGGTGGAATATTCAATTTCAGTTTAGGGAGATGGTCATGATCTAAATACTGAGGGGGAGCCCTAACATTGCCATTATTTGCATGTGGGCGACCTGGTGGTTGTGGTGCTGGTGGTTGCCGCGTAGTTCGATGTTGATCAACCTCATCCTCGTAATCTCCCACATAATCATCCTCCTCGGTACAATGAAGCAGCAAAGATGGCAGAGCCAAAAAGCCCCAACAGCGATGGCAATGCACCAGAATTTTGTCTGGCTCAATAGGAACACCTTGAGCTCATCCATCTGATTCGGAAGGGGCGTAGTTGTTGTCGTTGCGAGGAAGGTGCGATAGGTGCAACCGGCGGTGGTTGTGGAAAACGCAGCGAGCAATTCATCAAAACTTGCTATCAAGCTTTGTTTCAAGCGTCTTCTCAATGCCATCTATCTTCTCCATGGCCTCGTCAAATCTGTTTAGCACATCTTGCACTTGTCCAATCATCATTTGCTGAAACTTATCATGTAGTATTTTGTTTAATCGAGTTCTCCCAATCAGTCTCATCGACTTGTGATCCTACCATGGTTAGCAGCAAATAGAAACACACAAGAATATGATCCTCTGACTACTAAGAAGTGGTGGTGGTGTATCACAAACCCGTCAAGCAAATCTGAAATTCTTACCAGTTCTTACCCAAAGAAAGCGGTGGTGATCGGCAACCGTTGTAGTCAAAACTCTCAAAGCTTGGATATAGCGATTACGGGGAGAATCAAACATACGGCGTAGATGTATGTGGAGCTGGGAAGGCTTATAATATGGTAGCAAAAAGGTCGACAATAATCAATTCGGAGATGCAAAGTTGAATAAGCGCTCAACGACGATCTTGTCTTGGTCCTAGGCTGAACCGTGCTAGAGGCGAGCCTAGAAACTAACAAAATCACGGCTGCGTAAACAAGGGAGTAGCACACTCTGAATTTTTTCTCTTTTTTCCTTTTTTTTGCACTTTTTTCCTCTTTTTTTTGCTCATAACAAATTTTTTTCGGAAAAGTCTACAAATGGTCTAAAAGCTGCCTAGCGAATTTTCCGGACTTAGTTTTTTTTGAAGCTGGAACTATTTTCTTCTGCGGATGGCTTGGAAGTTGGGGAGTCCTCTGTATCACACGACTTCGAGTATCGCGTGATCTGGAAATCGAGAACAATGCAACAATTCTTGGACTCGGACTAGGACTGGTGGCGGAGATGAATCTGGTGGAACTTCGGATGGTGGCGGAGATGAGTCTGGTGGAACTCGGATTTGGTGGCGGAGATGAATCTGGTGGAACTTCGGATGGTGGCGGATATATGTTGCGGTGGACTCGGATGCGGCGTGATGGCGGCGGATATGTGGTGGCGTATATGGATTCGGATTAGCGGTGAACATGTGGTGGTGGTATATGGCGTGGCGGACGGACAACCTGTGAACAGAACTCGAAACTCTAAAATACTAGACACTAAGACCAGCAACTTGACACGACGATGCAACCGCAAGTTCAACAAAGCAAATACAGAAAAGATTATGCAAAGGCTCAGATTGGTTTGGATGGGATGAACTACCCTAATTTTTTTTTTGGCTTTTTCGTGGACTATAGGTATGAAGAACAGACTCGATCTAAACTACGAAAAACTATAAAATCTCACCGAGCAACCTGAAAACTGATACCACTTGATAGAGGCAAGGGTGTCCCATCTTTCGATGAGATGGGGGCTATCGTTTTGGATGAAGTCGACTTTGACGATCCGACTCTGAACGTCTTGAGGGCGTCGGCGCCTTAGCAATCGCTAAACCAACTCCGAGAGGTTATTGACCCGCGCCGAACACGATCAACGACCACGAAGGTCTGCATTTCTGCGAAGCAAACAAAGAACAAGCAAGAAACTAAGATTGCAATCTGGATATTCCGAATATAAGAGAAAGCTTTATTGATCAAGGTGGGGTTACGTGATGCCTTTGTGCAGTCGTGGAACACAAAGCGGCACGCTGTGAAGTTGCAGCTCTGGCGAACTTTTAATCTAAACAAAACCCAAAGTCTAAGCGGTGCCCTAAGGGCTGTATATATGGAGGAAGAGGGGTGAATTTCGTGGCCCTTGGTGGAGGGTCCGAAACTAACCCTATCTCTTGTTTCCCCACACATCTGAACTCTAAAATAGCCTATACTAATGTATTTCGAAATTACATGGGCCTGGCCCAATAATAAGGTGACGACACCTAGAATAGCCTCTGGACAGAAATTTATGAAGTGGCATCTTGTATATTTCGTCCAAGACTTCATGCACTCATTATGGTGGCTTCAAAGTCCTGAAATCATCACTTGTAACTCCATTCTTATCCCCCTTGCGCATGCCATCATCTCCATGCTTGTTCTTGCTCCAATATTCATCCTTCTCCAAGCTAGGCCCCTCATTTGTAAGCAAAACAAATGTATCCAATTTAAGCGACATCATATTCTCATGAACATTAGAATCATTACCAAGAAACGAAAGTACACAGTAATTTAGTTGGCGTCTTGTGAGCTCTAGTAATTAGTCGATATGTATAGCGGCGGGGGTTGTGGGTGTAACAATGGTATTGATCTCCTCATCAGGGTGGAGGCCCGGATGAACCGGAGGGTTGGCTCGTGGTCGCGCAGGGCCGGATGTCCGGCTGGAGGTCGGGACGTCGAGCGGTCCGGATGATCCGGGGCGGAGTCCGGATGATCCGGCTTCGGTGGAGCTTCATTGCCTTGATCGATTTAGCGGATCGTCCGGACGGGGTCCGGATCATCCAGTTTCTGTCCGGATCGTCCAAGACGCCCGTCCGGATCGTCCGGCCACCTGATCCTTGGTGCTTTTTCCCTCCGTCTTCTCGCATGTCTTCCGCTTCGGTTCTCCTTGCTTCCTAGCCTCTTCATGGTTGACTCCTTGGTACCGAGTATGCATAGCATTTCCGTTTGAGGTAGTAACCACGTCTCATGTGAATCGAAAGGGAATTGTGAGAGGAGTTGATAGAGGCAAAGGTGTCCCGTCTTTCGATGAGATGATGGATATCGCTTTGGTGGAAGTCGACTTTGACGATCCGACTACGGACGTGCGAGGACATCGCGCCTTAGCAATCGCTAAACCAACTCAGGAGGTTATTGACCACGCCGAGCACGATCAACGACCACGAGTGCATTTCCTGCGAGCAAGCGAAGAACAAGCAAGAAACTGAGATTGCAATCTGGATATTGCGAATATAAGATGAAAGCTTTATTGATCAAGGTGGGGTTACGTGGCGCCTTTATGCAGTCGTTGAACACAAGCGAAATCTGCGAAGTTGCAGCTATGGCGAACTTTTAATCTAAACAAAACCCGAAGTCTAAGCAGCGCCTAAGGGCTGTATATATGGGGAAAAGGAGGGAATTTCGTGGCCCTTGAGGGTGGGGTCCAAACCAACCCTAACTCTTGTTTCCCCACATACGGACTCTAAAATAGCCTATACTTAAGTATTTCGAAATTACATGGGCCTGGCCCAATAATAAGGTGACGTGAGCACCTAGAACAGCCTATGGGCGAATATTATGAAGTGGCATCTTGTATATTTCGTCCAAGGCTTCATGCACTCCTTATGGTGGCTTCAAAGTCCTGAAATCATCACTTGTAACTCGTTCTTGATCCCCTTAGCATGCCATCAACTCCATGCGTGTTCTTGCTCAATGTTCATCTTTCTCCAAGCTAGGCCCTTCATTTGTAAGCAAAACAAATGTATCCAATTTAAGCAGACATCATATTCTCATGAACATTAGAATCATTACCAAGCGGAAGTACACAGTAATTTAATTGGCGTCTTGTGAGCTCTAGTAATTGGTCCCGTATATGTAACCGTAGGGGCTGTGGGTGTAACAATGGTATTGATGTCCTCATCATCCTCCCTTCTTGAAATGAAGTCGTCCTCGACGAAGCTCATCTTCCTCACCCAAATAAGGCTTCAAATCTGCAATGTTAAAAGTGGGAATTACGACCCCAAAATCTGCAGGTAGCTCAAGTTTATATGCATTATCATTTATTTTCTCTAACACCTTAAAGGACCATCAGCACGTGGCATTAGCTTTGATTTATGCAAATTAGAAATCTATCTTTACGCAAATGTAACCAAACAAGATCTCCGGTGCAAACACAACATGTTTTCTACCCTTATCTCCGGCAAGTTTATATTTAGCATTCATCGCTCAATGTTTTCCTTAGTTAACTCATGCATTTTAAAATCAATTGAGCGTTCTTTAGCATCAAAATTAACCTTCTCCGAAGATGGAAGAAGGCAATAAATCAATAGGTGCACGAGGTAGGAAACCATACACAATTTCAAAAGGGCACATCTTAGTAGTAGAATGCAATGAGCGATTATAAGCAAATTCAATATGAGGCAAGCATTCTTCCCACATTTTCTTATTATTCTTCAAAACAGCCCTAAGCATAGTAGACAATGTTCTATTGACTACTTTAGTTTATCCATCGGTTTGGGGTGACAAGTAGTACTAAAAGCAACTTAGTCCCCAACTTAGCCCATAAACATCTCCAAAAGTGGCTAAGAAATTTAGTATCACGATCTGAAACAATAGTATTTGGCACACCATGCAAGCGAATAATTTCACGAAAGAACAAATCAGCAACATTAACGACATCATCGCTTTTATGACATGGTATAAAGTGTGCCATTTTCGAGAATCTATCCACGACAACAAATATGCTATCCCTCCCCTTCTTTGTTCGAGGTAAACCTAAAACAAAGTCCATAGATATATCCTCCCAAGGAACACTAGAGTGCGAGGCAAAGGCATATATAAACCATGAGGATTGAGTCGTGACTTAGCTTTTTGACATGTAGTGCAATGACAACAAAGCGCTCAACATCCGTCTCTTCTTTGGCCAAAAGAAATGTGTAGCAAGTATATCCTCCATCTTCTTCACGCCAAAGTGTCCCATTAGTCCTCCTCCATGCGCCTCCTGCAACAACAAAAGACGAACGGAGCTAGCTGGAATGCACAGCTTGTTAGAACGAAACACAAATCCATCATTAATGACGAACTTGTTCCATGTTCTACCTTCTTTACAATTCTGCAATACATCGCTAAATTCAGCATCATGCACATATTGATCTTTGATGGTCTCCAAACCAAATATTTTAAAGTCAAGTTGTGAAAGCATAGTATAACGACGAGACAATGCATCAGCAATAACATTTTCTTTACCCTTCTTGTGTTTAATGACATGAAGGGAAAGAGACATGGCAACATTATTTATGGCCAAAAGAATTCATTGAGACTTTCCCTTATGTCATTAAACACAAGAAGGGTAAAGAAAATGTTATTGCTGATGCATTGTCTGCCAAATGGTTATACTATTATGATGCCAAGACAAAATCCAATGTAGGCTGAAATGGTATCAGCCATTTAAGAGTGTATGGGATGACATGGTTGGTTTCACGTGGCTGGGCCACTTAGAGATTTGAGATGTTGACAAGCAGATTTCGGGTTCAGAACCACAGAACCCCAATTTTGGCAATATCCAGTACTGAATCTGGCTCGTTGTTCCTGCGTGGTCGCTGAAACCCACTCAGCAGATCGTGCTCCTGCAAGGATAGAGGCGAGGTGTCCGTCTTTTCGATGAGATGGTGGATTTCGCTTTGGTGGAAGTCGACTTTGGCGATCCGATTACGGCGTGCGAGGGCGTCATGAGCAATCGCTAAACCAACTCCGAGAGGTTATTGACCACGCCGAACACGATCAACGACCACGAGGTCTATTTCCTGACAAGCGAAGAACAAGCAAGAAACTGAGATTGCAATCTGGATATTGCGAATATAAGATGAAAGCTTTATTGATCAAGGTGGGGTTACTGTGGCGCCTTTATGCAGTCGTTGAACACAAGCGAAATCTGTGAAGTTACAGCTATGGCAAACTTTTGATCTAAACAAAACCCAAAGTCTAAGCGGTGCCCTAAGGGCGTATATATGGAGGAAGAGGGGAGAATTTCGTGGCCCTTGGTGGAGGGTCCAAAACTAACCCTATCTCTTGTTTCCCCACATACGGACTCTAAAATAGCCTATACTAATGCATTTCGAAATTACATGGGCCTGGCCCAATAATAAGGTGACGAGCACCTAGAATAGCCTCTAGACGAAATTTATGAAGTGGCATCTTGTATATTTCGTCCAAGGCTTCATGCACTCATTATGGTGGCTTCAAAGTCCTGAAATCATCACTTGTAACTCCATTCTTGTCCCCTTGCGCATGCCATCATCTCCATGCTTGTTCTTGCTCCAATGTTCATCCTTCTCCAAGCTAGGCCCTTCATTTGTAAGCAAAACAAATGTATCCATTTTAAGCAGACATCATATTCTCATGAACATTAGAATCATTACCAAGAAACGAAAGTACACAGTAATTTAGTTGGCGTCTTGAGACTCTAGTAATTGGTCGATATGTATAGCAGCAGGGGCTGTGGGTGTAACAATGGTATTGATGTCCTCATCATCCTCCCTTCTTGAAATGAAGTCGTCCTCGACGGAAGTTCATCTTCCTCACCAAATATGGCTTCAAATCTGCAATGTTAAAAGTGGGACTAACCCCAAAATCTGCGAGCAGCTCAAGTTTATATGCATTATCATTTACTTTCTCCAACACCTTAAAGGGACCAGCATGACGTGGCATTAGCTTTGATTTATGCAAATCAGAAATCTATCCTTCATAAATGTAACCAAACAAGATCTCCGTGCAAACACAACATGTTTTCTACCCTTATCTCCGACAAGTTTATATTTAGCATTCATCGCTCAATGTTTTCCTTAGTTAACTCATGCATTTTTAAAATCAATTCAACACGTTCTTTAGCATCAAAATTAACCTTCTCCGAAGATGGAAGAAGCAACAAATCAATAGGTGCACGAGGTAGGAAACCATACACAACTTCAAAAGGGCACATCTTAGTAGTAGAATGCAATGAGCGATTATAAGCAAATTCAATATGAGGCAAGCATTCCTCCCACATTTTCTTATTTTTCTTTAGAACAGCCCTAAGCATAGTAGACAATGTTCTATTGACTACTTGGTTTGTCCATCAGTTTGGGGGTGACAAGTAGTACTAAAAGCAGTTTAGTCCCCAACAGCCCATAAACATCTCCAAAAGTGGCTAAGAAATTTAGTATCACGATCTGAAACAATAGTATTTGGCACACCATGCAAGCGAATAATTTCACGAAAGAACAAATCAGCAACATTGACAGCATCATCGCTTTTATGACATGGTATAAAGTGTGCCATTTTAGAATCTATCCACGACAACAAATATGCTATCCTCCCTTCTTTGTTCTAGGTAAACCTAAAACAAAGTCCATAGATATATCCTCCCAAGGAACACTAGAGTACGAGCAAGGCATATATAAACCATGAGGATTGAGTCGTGACTTAGCTTTTTGACATGTAGTGCAGTGAGCAATAAACGCTCAACATCCGTCTCATCTTTGGCCAAAAGAAATGTGTAGCAAGTCGTCCTCCGTCTTCTTCACGCCAAAATGTCCCATTAGTCCTCCTCCATCGCCTCCTGCAACAACAAAAGACGAGCGGAGCTAGCTGGAATGCATAGCTTGTTAGTACGAACACAAATCCATCATTAACGACAAACTTGTTCCATGTTCTTCCTTCTTTACAATTCTGCAATACATCTTTAAAATCAGCATCATGCACATATTGATCTTTGATGGTCTCCAAACCAAATATTTTGAAGTCAAGTTGTGAAAGCATAGTATAGCGACGAGACAATGCATCGGCAATAACATTTTCTTTACCCTTCTTGTGTTTAATGACATAAGGAAAGTCTCAATGAATTCAACCCATTTAGCATGTCTACGATTCAGTTTAGCTTGACTTTTAATATGTTTCAAAGATTCATGATCAGAATGTATAACAAATTCTTTGGGCCATAAATAATGTTGCCATGTTTCTAAAGTCCGAACAAGAGCATATAATTCTTTATCATAAGTAGAGTAATTCAGACTAGGCCCTCAATTTTTCGAGAAAAGTATGCAACAGGTTTGCCATCTTGTAATAACACACCTCTAATCCAATTCCACTAGCATCACATTCAAGCTCAAAAGTCTTATTAAAATCGGGAAGTTGGAGTAAAGGAGCATGTGTCAACTTAGCTTTCAATACCGTGAAGGCTTCTTCATCATGCGGTACCCCAAACAAAAGGCACATCCTTCTTTGTAAGCTCGTTGAGAGGTGCAGCAATGGTGCTGAAATCTCTCACAAAACACCTATAGAAACCAGCGAGGCCAAGAAACTCCTCACTTGTGTGACCGTTTTGGGCTGCGGCCAACTCTCAATAGCTTCAATCTTGGCTTTATCAACTTCAATTCCTGTGGAGTAACAACATAGCCAAGAAAAGATACTCGATCGGTGCAAAGGTGCACTTCCCAAGGTTACCAAACAAGCGTGCATCACGTGAGAGCATTAAAAACAACACGTAAATGTTCCAAATGTTCTTCCAAAGATTTGCTATAAATCAGTATATCATCAAAATAGACTACCACAAATCGTCCAATGAAAGCACGTAAAACTTCGTTCATTAATCTCATGAAAGTACTAGGTGCATTAGTTAACCCAAAAGGCATGACTAACCACTCATATAACCCAAACTTAGTTTTAAATGCTGTTTTCCATTCATCTCCCAATTTCATACGAATTTGATGGTATCCACTCATAAATCAACTTTGGAGAATATTGTAGAGCCACTCAATTCATCAAGCATATCATCTAGCCTAGGAATAGGGTGGCGATAACGAATAGTAATATTATTGATGCCTCTACAATCAACACACATACGTGACGTACCATCCTTTTTCGGCACTAGAATAATAGGAACAACACAAGGACTAAGGGATTCGCGTATATAACCTTTGTCGAGCAGCTCCTGATGCTTGACGCATAATCTCCTTCGTCTCCTCTGGATTGAGTGCGGTATGGTGCACGGTTGGGTAATGATGCACCGGAATTAAGTCAATTTGATGCTCAATCCCTCGAATAGGTGGTAATCCGGTGGCACGTTTTGTGGAAAGACGTCGTGAACTCTGCAAAATGTTAGTGACAGCGAGGGGCAAAGAGGAAGGCACGTCCTCGAATGAAAATAATGCCTCTTTGCACACAAAAGCATAGCAAATAGATTTGCTAAAATCTAGCTCATCAATATCAGATTTGGTGGCAAGTAAACATGCACTTTTCAATTTAATTTCGAAACAACGAGATGGTTTATTATTAGGCTTCATGTGTTGCTCAAATTCTTTTGCTACAATCTGATTTTCACTCTTATTTTCTCTGTTTTGCTTTATTAGCTCTATTAATATCATCTTTCAAAATGGACTCGAGAGTCATAGGAAGCAAAGTAATATTTTATCCTTATGAACAAGAGTATCTTGATTGTTTCTACCATGGTGTCTGAATTTTTATCAAATTGCCATGGTCTACCAAGTAACAAGGAACATGTTTGCATAGGTACCACATCACAATCAACATAATCAACATATGTAGAGATACTAAAATGCACACTAGCAGACGTGTTACCTTCACCTTGCATTGTTGTTGAACCATTGGATGTAGTAAGGATGTGGATGTGGTCTTGTGGTGAGAGATAGCTTCTCCACCATCTCCATGCTAGCCAAGTTGTTGCAGCTCCCTCCATCTATGATGGCGCTGAATAGAACGTTCCTTCACAACTCCTTTGTATGGAACAAATTATGCCTCTGATTTTGCTCGACTTGTGTAACTTTGCACACTCAAAACACGTTGAGCAACTAAACATTCATACTGTCGGCATCTTGAGAGCCATGTATTGTGTCTCATGATCGAGAATCATCTCCACCGTGTTCCTCATGTGTAATAAGAGCCAAAGTCTCCTCATCATAGTCACTAGCGGACTCATACCCACCATCCTCGTGCAATCATCACACGCTGAGATTTGCATTCTCTCATAAAATGTCCTCTTCCCTTACAACGACGACAAATAATATCACTTGTGTGCCTGTTGATGCCATGGAAGAAGAAGAGCTCTGTGCGGGCCGGCGGTGTGCTCTTGGCGAGATAGTGGTGGTTGTGCACCTTTCTTGTATCACGGTTGGAGGTGGCACTGAAGGAGGTGATGGTGCGGTGGAAATAGATGATGCACGTGGTGTCCATGATGAAGGTCGACCTGAGAAAAGTTTATGCGGCGCCAATGCACGTCGATCCTGCACTTCACGTTCAGCTTTACAAGCAAGATGGAATAAGCGAGTGATATTATTATAATCCTTATAGTCTAGAATGGTCGAATCTCTCTATTTAATCCACCCGAGAAAGCGTGCAAGCATAGCTTCATTCTCCTCAACAATACCACATCTAATCAAGCCGGTTTGTAATTCACGATAATATTCTTCTCAGAATTTTTTCCTTGTCTTAAGCGCTGCAATTTTGAAGTAATTCACGTTGATAATATGGTGGAACCCAACGAGTACGCATAGCAGTTTTCAAAGCAGCCCAAGTAGCTGGAGCAGGATATAATCTACAATGTTCGGACCACCAAACACATGCAAAGCTAGTGAAAGCACAAGCAATGCGGGAACACGTCTCTCCTCGGGATATTGTAAACATGTAAATCGTTGTTCGGTTTCTAACTCCCAAGTAAGATATATATCGAGAACATATCTACCCTCAAATGGTGGAATATTCAATTTCAGTTTAGGGAGATGGTCATGATCTACTTTGAGGGGAGCCCTAACATTGCCATTATTTGCATGTGGGCGACACGGTGGTTGTGGTGCTGGTGGTTGCACGTAGTTCGATGTTGATCAACCTCATCCTCGTAATCTTCCACATAATCATCCTCGTCGGTACCAGCGGCAGGAGGAGCGAGAGCCAAAGAAGCACCAACAGCAGATGGCAATGGCACCGAAATTTTGTCTGGCTCAATAGGAACACGCGAGCTCGTCCATCTGATTCGGAAGGGGCGTGGTTGTTGTCGTTCGCAGAGGTGCGATAGGTGCAGCGGCGGTGGTTGTGGAAAACGCAGCGAGCAATTCATCAAACTTGCTATCAAGCTTTGTTTCAAGCGTCTTCTCAATGCCATCTATCTTCTCCATGGCCTCGTCAAATCTGTTTACCACATCTTGCACCCGTCCAATCATCATTTGCTTGAAACTTATCATGTAGCTGTTTGTTTGTCGAGTTCTCCCAATCAGATCTCATCGGCTGTGTTCCTGCCATGGTTAGCAACAATAGAAACACACAAGAATATGATCCTCTGACTACTAGGAAGTGGTGGTGGTGGTGTGGTGGAGGTGGGCATCACAAATCCGTGAAGCAAATCTCAAATTCTTACAGTTCTTACCCAAACGGTGGTGATCGGCAACCGTTGTAGTCAAAACTCTCAAAGCTTGGATATAGCGATTACGGGGAGAATCAAGCATACGCGTAGATGTATGTGGAGCTGGGAAGGCTTATAATATGGTAGCAAAAAGGTCGAATAATCAATTCAGAGATGCAAAGTTGAAGAAACGCTCAGCGACGATGCTGTCTTGGTCCTAGGCTGGACCGTGCTAGAGACGCGAGCCTAGAACACTAACAAAATCACAATGGCTGCGTAAACAAGGGAGGAGCACACTCTGAAATTTTTTCTCTTTTTTTCTTTTTTTTTGCACTTTTTTTCCTCTTTTTTTTTTTTTTTTTGCTCATGACAAATTTTTTTGGAAAAGTCTACAAATGGTCTAAAACTGCCTAGCCAAATTTTCCGGACTTAGTTTTTTTTTTTTTGAAGCTGGAACTATTTTTCTTCTACGGATGGCTTGGAAGTTGGGGAGTCCTCTCTTTATCACGACTTCGGAGTATCGCGTGATCTCGAAATCAAGAACAATGCAACAATTCTTTGGACTCGGACTAGGACTGGTGGCGGAGATGAATCTGGTGGAACTCCGATGGTGGCGGAGATGAGTCTGTGGAACTTCGGATGGTGGCGGAGATGAATCTGGTGGAACTTCGGATTGGTGACGGATATATGTTGGTGGACTCGGATGGGCGTGATGGCGGCGGATATGTGGTGGCGTATATGGATTGGATTGGCGGTGAATATGTGGTGGTGGTATATGGCGTGGCGGCGTGACAACTCGTGAATGTAACTCGAAACTCTAAAAGACTAGGCGCTAAGACCAAAGAACTTGACACGGCGATGCAACCGCAAATTCAACAAAGCAAATCTGAAAAAGATTATGCAAAGGCTCGATTGGTTGGATGGGATGAACTAACCCTAATTTTTTTGGCTTTTTCAGGACTCTAGGTATGAAGAACGGACTCGATCTAAACTACGAAAATCAGAAAATCTCACCGAGCAACACGGAACTCGATACCACTTGATAGAGGCGGTGTCCGTCTTCGATGAGATGGTGGATTTCGCTTTGGTGGAAGTCGACTTTGACGATCCGACTACGGCGTGCGAGGGCGTCAGCGCTATAGCAATCGCTAAACCAACTCCGAGAGGTTATTGACCACGCCGAGCACGATCAACGACCACGAGGGTCTATTTCCTGCGAGCAAGCGAAGAACAAGCAAGCTGAGATTGCAATCTGGATATTGCGAATATAAGATGAAAGCTTTATTGATCAAGGTGGGGTTACTGTGGCGCTTTATGCAGTCGTTGAACACAAGCGAAATGCACGAAGTTGCAGCTATGGCGAACTTTTGATCTAAACAAAACCCAAAGTCTAAGCGGTGCCCTAAGGCGGTATATATGGAGGAAGAGGGAGAATTTCGTGGTCCTTGGTGGAGGGTCCAAACTAACCCTATCTCTTGTTTCCCCACACATACGGACTCTAAAAATAGCCTATACTAATGCATTTCGAAATTACATGGGCCTGGCCCAATAATAAGGTGACTGCACCTAGAATAGCCTCTAGACGAAATTTATGAAGTGGCATCTTGTATATTTCGTCCAAGGCTTCATGCACTCATTATGGTGGCTTCAAAGTCCCAAATCATCACTTGTAACTCCATTCTTGTCCCCTTTGCGCATGCCTACAAGTCCAAAGGTGTTCACGTCACCTCACTTGGGCCCATTGGCCTTGTCACGACCTAGGGTTAGTTTAGGCTGCCTTGGGACGTCCTCCCACCTCCTTGGCCGCCACCTTGCTCCTATAAGTAGATCCATCTAGTAGCTTTTCCTTGGGATTTGTTTAGTTAAAGTTAGCCATTTGCAACCGTGTATGAATTTGTGTCCACCCGAGACCAAGACCGCTTACGGATCCCCATCTTTATCAATACTTCAGTATACTGGCAATATTCAGATTGCTTTTATCATATTCTTGCTTGTTCTTGATTGCTTGCGGGAATAGACCTTCCGATAATTGAGTTGATTGTGCTTTCCGTGGTTGACCAACCTCGAGGTTGGTTTAGCGATTGCTAAAGAAGTATGACGTCGTGCCGTTTGTAGTCGGATCGTCAAAGTGTCTCCACCAAATTGATAGTTATCATCTCATCGAAGATGGGACACAGCCTTTATCAAGTTGTTTGTCGGTTTTGAGTTGCTTTCGGTGAAAATTTCGATTTCCCTAGATTAGATTTATTTTCTTACCTATTGTCCAGAAAAAATACAAAAATAGTCAGATCTATTCACCTTTGTCCAGCCACTCACGAGCCTTTGCAATTTTCTTTTCATTGGTTGCATTATTGAATTATCGGTTGCATACATCGTGTTGAGTTCTTGATCTTAGTGTGGTTCCTTTAGAGTTTGAGTTACTGTTGACGTTAGTCACGCTTGCCTGCATTCATTATGTCACTTACAATTTGTCCATCATCCCATCTATTAATTTCCCACCACGTGCTCTGGCAATTATTCATTGTCATAATCATAGTTGAGGTCATTCACATCTTAGCGAGATCCAATCTGCATCTTATCTAGTTTGTCTTGAAAGAGGGAGAAAAAAGAAAAAAAGAAAAAAGGAAAGAGAAAAAGAAAAGAGAAAAAAAAAAGAAAAAAAAAGTGTGAGGAAAAAAGAGAAAAGAAAAAAAAATCGGATCTATCTAGAATCAATCTCGTACACTGAATTCGGATTGGAATACATTTTTGCGCACTGTTCAGTAAAACAGGTGTATCTTCCTCATACGAAGTCGTTTTGACTCCGTGAGTACTCAAATTAAAAGCTAGCGACGAGCCGCATCTAAATAGTTGCAGAAGCTAGTTCAATATTTGACACCTCAAAATCGGCTTCTAAATAGGTCTTTTGCCCTCTGAAGTTCGTGAACACAGCTTGTTCCAATTTTTGAGGCCAGATTTAGAATTCTTTGACTCCTCATATCAACTCGAAGATGAGGTGATTCTTTTTGCATTGGAAAGCTTGAGTTAGTAGCATTCTTTGAAAGAATTTATTAGAAAATTGGCTCAAACTTTTCAAGAGGAAAGTTGGAGAGAGTTGTTGTATGTCCCTACTTGGTAGTTGTTTTCATCATTATCTTCACTCTGTTGTGATCTTCACTTATATCTTGCTGTCAAGAGCTACTTAGTAACCTTCATTGATGCTAGTTGTGCTTTCTGCCGATGACCTCATTAGTGTTCTAGGTTAGCGTCTCTAGTCGGTCTAGCCTAGGACCAGATACCAGTCTGCGTCGTTGAGCGTTTATTCAACATTGCATCTACTGAATTGATTATTGCTAATCTTTGCTACCATATATAGCCAACCCAGCTCCACATATTTCTACACCGTGTATATATACGTTCCCCAGCAATCGCTTTACACAATCTTGAGTTATTTGACGCCACTGGTTTGCTGTCACTTTCTGCCGCATGGTAAGAACTTGTAAGATATTGATATTTGCTTCTCTGTGAGCACTTTACAACCACATCCTAGTAGTTCATTAGCAACATTATTAAGAATTTTGTTTCTTGTTTCTACTAATCATGAGCAGGTTTGGAGATAGAAGTTCTTGGACAGCGGACACATCTTCACCATCGAGGAGTTGGGACAACACACACAACCACATGGTCAGGTTATCTCTTCTAGTCATTTGAGGGTAGATT